>JANHFX010019897.1:20916-55860 GCA_027560015.1 Chloroceryle amazona
CTTTGAGATTTTGGTTGTTGGGGGGTTTGTTTGTTTAATTTGGGGGAGGGGGGAGGAGTTACATTCACGTCTTGTAGGGAACTTCTTGGGAGAAGTATTTTGGAATTTTTGCTTAGGATAAAAGAATCTCTCAAATTTGCAAATATGAGCATGTTATCCTGCTGTGTAGATGACATTTGTACATCCTACAGGTACAATTAAAACTGGGCCATTACAGCACAGATTTAAATATTTGCAGGATAAAAGCAAGTCTATAGATACGTCGCAAATTAAGAAAGCAAATGCATGTGAAAATTTATCAAGGCAATTTTGATAAGCTAAAATCCAAATTTGCAAGTGACTTGCTGGTGTCATAGATGGTTGAAGATGTGTGAATTCACCATAATTGACAATATTCAACAGAATATATTCTTAGGATCACTTTTGGCTCGAATGTACATGCATATAAGTCTTTGTGGTTCCTCTTTCAAGCGCGGAATCTGTTGTATGGCCTGGCAATCTAAAACGGTACGTGATTCTGTATAAGCCAATCTAAAGTTTCATATCTCTGTGTAATAACTTGTCCCTAGTTTTATTTGTACAACAGTGAAACTAGTTTTGCAGACTCATGAACCTGCCCAGTGGTTTCAGGGTGAGATTGATGTACGGTGCTATCAACTGTAGTAAAGAGCATGTATGTTAGCTGTAGTGATTTTTCGATCAATGTTTTGGGTTTTTTATGTCATATTTAATGAGGTGTCAGCGTGATTTATTGGGCTTGTACAGCTGTGTTTTCAAGAATTTACAGGAGTTTTTTCTTTTCCTCCCTTTGCAAAGAGGAAAGAGCGTTTTCCCTACAATTCCAAGGAGCAGAGAACATTCAGCCCATCCCAAACATCTTTCTTTTTCCTTTCTCCACTCTGTGTACCTGCCATGCCTGTGTTTTGAGCTTTACAGAGCTTTCCAAAGAAGTATTCTATAAAGTAAATTCAACAGATTTTATCAGTTTTTGTTTGGGCTGCAAGTATCTGAATAATAAAAATAAGACATGGCAGGGAACATTACTGGGGCTTGGAACTACTGAAAAGTGATGAGTGACTGACTTGCCTGCTTGCATGGGTTTCTTTCTTCTAAGAGCTAAAAGGCTCCTTGCTGTTTTCTTGTTTTGTTTAGCTTCAGTTCTGGAAAAGGTCATACTTGCAGTGAGTGCATTTTATTTTTTTTTTTCCTCCAATGTTTATAACCTATAGCTGCTTCAATGAAGGTTTCTCCAAAAGCCTCTCTTAAGTAGAATAGACAGCTAACTGATTCCTAGTTGAAAAAAACAGTGTTGGATAAGCAGTGCTAAGAGCAGAGTAGCACCCCTGTGTTACTATATCCATCCCTGGGGTGCATTTGTATTCATATAGAGTGGGGTTTCCCTCTAAATGCTATAGAAAACTGCTGAACCAAAATGTGCTCTGCATGAGCAAAAAGATTTGACTGTGTAAATCAAGATGCGTGACCAGGCTGTAGAGCACCATAAAAACATAGGTAAAATGTATGTCATGGGTATTTGGTGGCTGTTGTTGTAATGGGGATCTTGCATTCACGATTTGAAAGTGCAGTTGCAAGCTAATAATTCTCTGTCTTAGGTTTTATCATGTTTTAGTTAAAATTTACTAAAGAAAGCATAGATTAGTACGTGCAATAGTAAAAACATGCCTATAAATTAGGTAGCTGTAAAGATGTCTACATTTTATTGTAAATAGGTGGTCAGAAGTAGATTTCAAATATACATGAAAAAGCCTAATCTTGAGAAGACTGACAATATTTATTTCAAAGCTGGAAAGAACAGATGGTCCCTATAACTATAACAAAATAAGGAGAACCTTAGAACTTCTCATCTCTTTCTAAGCAAAAAATTAGCTATTTAAAGAGTTTGTACAATTTGAAAAATAAAAAAAAAATACCTGAATACGGTGACTTGCAAAAACTCATCTGAGTTCTGCACTAATATAAGAAACAAACATCTGTTTATTGAGCCCAAAGTGTCTGCATTCACATGTAAGCAAAATTTCACTTTTTTTCCATGTATTTCAAGACATGGCTATGTAAGACTGCTTCATAAGCTGCAATGGTAAATAGTCTTTTAAAATAACAGCATTTGAATTCTCTTCAGAAAGCACAGATCAATTGACAAAACAAGAACTGTGTGCTGGATTAAAGACCATTTTGCTGGCATCCTCAACGACCTACCATAAAAAGTACACACCAGGTGTGCTTTGAAGCACTTTTTTTTTTTTTCTCTGAAACTAGTATGGAATGCTGTTTCTTCTTTTCCATAGCGTCAATCTTGTGATGACACTTAATCTAGAAAGAATAAAACTGCTTTTGCGTTATTCTTTTACTTAGTTCACTCCCAGGACATATACTCAAGGAAGAGTAGACTGAAAACCATTTTTGTAATTAAGATGCATGCAACATCTTTGCAAAGACATCATCAGCTAAATATATTCTGTTTTCTTTAGATCAATGAACTGAGCCATGTTCAAATCCCTGTTATGTTGATGCCAGATGATTTCAAAGCATACTCAAAGATAAAGGTGGACAATCACCTTTTCAACAAGTAAGTACAAGTAACAATTCTTTGTAGAAGTGGATAGTGGCAGTAATTATTTTTATGAACTACTGTGAACTCTGTTATTTTGCAGTTCATGGGACTGAAGTTTTCATGATTAAGTTAATCCTGTGATAAACATAACCATCTGTGCTGTTCTGAAAAGCAACAGCAAGGGCTGCTGGGTAGTGGTTTTCCTCCATATGGTTTATTATTGCCTTATGAGTATCTTACATATTGAAAATGATCCTTTCTTGGTGTGATTATTTATGGCTGATGTAAGAATTTTTGGGGGTATTTTTAAAAACATTAATTCATGTGCATATACTTTTTATTAAATGAAATATTTGAACAGGAATGAGAATTTAAAGCATATACTAAAGCTGAATAATGTTCCAGGGTTTATAATCATACCAATCGTGTAGAAATATCCAAAAGCATTAGCATCATTTAATGTAATATCCACATCTCTTAAAAATAGAATACTTTGTGAACAGTATGTACAGACATAAAAAACTATTACTGCTATATCGTGTATAACCCGACTTTTATTCAAAAATATGTTGGAAAGAGTAAGAATTCTGCTTCTTTGGGTCTTCTGTTCAGTGTCAAAGGTCAAAATAACCTTTCTCACTGTAAGTCTGAAATTAACATTAGGATGTTAAAATTAGCTCTGCACTGAAAGAATCAAATTGTCGTGAAGCTTTGTCACTGTCAGTGCTTTCTGATGTTACAGATGGTGTAGTAATTCTCATATAATCCAACCTAAGATTACACCTTTAAAGACACTTTAGGGAAAGCACTGTTTTCTTCTTTTGAAGCAAGGTTCCAAAATCATCAAACTATAGTTTGTGTTTATTTCATCCAGTTACGTTGTGGCTTGTTATAAGCAAATATGTATAGATTTATTAAACATTGGGAAAAAAAAAAACAAACACAAAAAACCCCAAATCTTATTAAAAAAAAAAAAAGAAAGCGATAGACGTGAGATTGTAAATCTCCTTATCCTCTGCTTTGTATGGACAGAATTGAGACAAAATACTCATTACGTATGCAAGTGAATGAAGTTGATTTGGTTTTATATTCTTTCAGAGAAAACATGCCAAGTCATTTCAAGTTTAAGGAATATTGTCCAATGGTTTTCCGTAATCTGAGAGAGAGGTTTGGAATTGATGATCAAGACTTTCAGGTAAGTTTGCTTTCACAATGCCTAAACTGGTTATACAGATACTGTATATACAGATTTTAAAGGTTAGTAATGCTGCAGTTGTGAACAAGCAGGCCTATATGCTGAAATAAAGGGTTTTTTTTCCTCTTAGTCTTCCTCCAATTTATACAAAAAAGAAAATCATGACATTCTTTCTACTCCTTCCCTCACCTGCAAGCAGAACATTTCTGTTTTACCTCTTTGCCTGCCTTAGCTGTCTTCTGGTTCCTATCCTTCTGCTATCTTTAGTCCTCCATCTTTCCCATTAGGGTACTTCCCAGTTACAAGCTGTGTTATTAAACCTGTGGGATGATGCTTCTTATAACAGGAAGAAAAGATTCACGTCTGGACCCTACAGGCAAGAGCTATTATATTCCAGCGGGTCACTTAAACAGCGTAGTTGTTTCAGTGGTGTGCCTGGAAGATGTGGTTTCTGAAAAAACCACAGCCCTGCTCCCCACCCCCACTGCTTTCCTTTTTTTTTTTTCCTTAATGCTCTTTTTGTTTAGAAAAGTGACCTGTAGCCTACCAACTTCATCATACTGCTTCATCATGTCTCCTTTTCCTGTTGCTAAGCATAACATTTGCATAGAGCACACACAGCAAAATAAGAACTTGCTCTAGATTTGGCAGGACTGTTCCTTGCAGTCAAAGCTTTGTTTTGTCTTTGCAAAAAGAAAGTTCTTGAACTCTGTTTCAGTCTGATTTACCAATATTCACTGACAATTCCCTTTTCTGTTAACAGTTGGTTCCTAAAGCCCACTGTTTCACTCGCAGGGATAACTCCTGCAGTCACACTGCAAGATGTCCTGTCCTAAAGAGCACTTGCAGTGTGACCTAGCACCTTCCTGTCACGCTCTTTTAACCTATTTTGATGTGGGCTGCATTTGTAGCTTCTTCCTAAGATATATTAAGAAAATATATTTAGTAAATGATTTCAAGTAGCTAAAAAAAAATGTACAAAAAGCATTTGTACAAAACCACTCCCATTCTTGATATATAGAGCAGACTGAACACTGCAGTCAAAATCTACATTGAAGTCCAACTGTCGTCTTTACCAATTTCCCCCTTTTCAATACCAAGCAATGCATTAGAAATGCATTAGATGGGTTAAAGAATGCTTGCAGGAGTGTAGATGGAGATTAGCTTATGGATCTCTGTATACTGCCACTAGCAACTTTGGTAAGACATTTTGGCAGTAGTTGGAGAAGAGGGTTGGTTTGGTTTCTTTTGGTAGACCTGTTGTGATCCTATCACATGATCTTTCATTATCCTGTTTACTGAAGAGCTGTTTAAGAGGAAATACACCAAGACTCAGCACAAAAGTTAAAACAGTTATATTAAATTGCATTTCTGGTTTAATTTTCTTGATGGACCAAAGGGCATCCTACTGTTTGACAAGTTACTTGATCCCTTCATAGAAAGAATTCCTTTTCCTTGACAAAGGAATAGGGTCAATGTGTCAGAGGAAGGACATATGAATGCTTTTAAATTTAAAATTATGGTGTTGGTTCATGCTTGCTGTATTTTAGATGGTGGGATGATTACTAGGCAATCAGAAGTTACATTTCAGTAAATATATATTAGAAAACTTTAAGATGCTGTTATTGGTTAAAACTGGCAAACTTTGCATAATCAAAAATGCTGCATTCCACAGCACTGTGAAATGTTTACATCTGCCCTGCTGTTCTAGAACAGAAATTCCTCTTGTAACTGGTACGCTGCTATTTGGATTTATTAATGATATCAGTGATAAAACAACGTTAAAGGACTGCCACTAAGCATCCATGTTTTCAGATTAAAACCAAAAATTTTTTTTTGGTTTGTAGCTATGCATTTTGGGATTTTTTTACAATGTAATGAAAGAACAAAAGAAGAAAAAGTAACCACATTCTGTTTTTCAATTCAACAAAATAATGTGTTAGGAAAAAAAAACTAAAATGTTATTTAATATTTCAAGTATATGTAGCAAAAAAAAAGATAGTTAATACTAATTTTGATCTTGTGGAAGACAATGTCTGCATTCACTACTCTTTTTTTCCCCTCAACCCATCTCTGAAGTTTTATTCTGTTGGACTGTTCTGATAATTTAAGTGCTCAAAGTATTAACACATTTTGAACAGAGTTTCAAACTTACATTATTTTAACAGAAATACAGAAACAAATTCAAGTCAAGCCATGTGAAAGATAGGGATTATCCCTATTAAAAGTAGAAGTTACTTTCATTTTAATGTTACATTTTCTGTGATTTAAAAAGGGAATCTAATGTGACAAAGGGAGACTCATATATACTTCTTTCAGACAATATTTGCTTCAAGGAAGTTATTCCAGTAAATGTTGGTTAAAATAATTGTCTTATACTCAGAGCCAAATGTGAATTGGAAAAAGCCACTATTATACTGAGAAGAAGCGTATGGAAGAGATAGAAAATAACTTTCTCTAGATAGTTTTTCTTACATAATGATTTTCAGGGAGTCCTAATCAATTGTGAACAATGTCATTCTGATTATTGAGCAAGGTAGGATTGGTTTAGATAAATAAACCCAATTATCGTGTTCGTTAGTCAGACACATCAGTTTAAATCAAGAACAACATTCATTTTAAATGTTTTTGTTTTCAGGATGCTCTGCAGATATCTTTGCATTGTTCCAGAGGGCAGATAGTACCTACTTGTAAGGAAGGACTAAAAAGAATCCTACCTCATGAAAAGAATTTGGTAGTGTGTGCTCTAACTACTGGACTATATTCATTTTAATTCTTGACATTGTGTTACTTTATACAATAATTTGGTGGACTGCTTAACACATAGGCTTAGTTTGCATGTGGAACAGTTAATATAGGGATCTTCTTTAACAGAGATCTCCTCTTATCCCTGAAGAGAGATTTAAATCTCTTAAAGTACAGATTTTTTCCTTCAAGTAGTCTTGACTTCAGAGTCAGGGGAATTCCTTGAATTACATATGGTTCATACTTTACAGGAAGCCATTTCTAGTAATGGCAATTACAATTCCAGTAATGGACTCCCTCCCTTCACACAATGAAAAGCAAATCCTTTTTCTGAGGCTTCTTTGGTAATCTTTCCTACATCTGCTTGTCTTTCATAGCTAGTTGGACATTTTGGTTAGTACTGAACTAGGATTAAAGTCTCATGGAGCTGCACTGAGTGGGGTTTTTTTGGTGATTTGTTCTTTATTATGGACATCACTGTAGAAAATATACTATGAAGCCAGTTAAACCTTGAGTTCTAGTCAAAAGTTGCCTATAGAAACTTGGTGTGACAAATTAAGTCTTCAATCTAGGTTAAGAAAATTTGTTCTTACGTAAAAATGTTACTTTTAGCCACCAGTCTTTCCTTCTTGGTAATCATATAATACTAAGATATTTATTGAATCAAATTAAAAATGGCTGTTTTTTCTTAGAAGGGAGAAAGACAAGGCATGATTAGTGTATGAATCAAAATTGTATTTGAATAACAGAAAAAAATCAAAACCATTTTAACCACTTACGTGGACTATAAATTATCAAAGGAAAAGAGATGATTGGTTTGCTTTGTGCTGCTGGATGTTACAAGTAAGTACTTATGGATCTCAGATTGAAGATAATTTTTTTAAGTGTCAACGTAATTCCCCAAGCCAGAGTATTAAATAATGATGGATTTTTGCTTTGTTAGGTCAAATTATCTTGATCTTTTATTTTTGGTAGTGTCCTCTTACTTCATTGAAAAAGAATCCTTAACTGTTAAAGTCTTCCTAACATCGACAGGGAAATACTTGAGAGCATTAACTGTTCCTAGTAGAAAAGAATTGATTAGAAAACAGATCTCACAAAGTAAATCCCTCACTCAAATCCTAAATTAATTCTTAATTTCTGCATTCCCCCTCGATTTTAGACATCGGTTATGCAAAGGGCATTTTATGAAAAGGCCTCCATTTTCCCAAAATATATGGGATAGCTGTTGTAACTTCAGGAGTTTCTTCTCAGCTCGGTTGAACTAATTTGTTATCTTCCAAAATCTGTCAGAAGAATTACAGGACTAGCTTCTGTAAACTGCAAAATTGAGAGATTTAACAGGCAAGCAACCAGTTTAACACCCCCCAACAAACTCTAGAAAAAAGGAATCTACTACTGTTTTAAATGCTTCTGCTGCTGTTGCTCTGGAAAGGGAGGCTTATTTTACTATGCTCCAACACATCTGTTCTTGCTTAAAGTTATTGCTGAATTGTACATCTGGATTCTGCTAGGCCAAAGAGGCAGACTGGGTTCTTGCCCAGTAAAATACAATTGCTCATACCAGAGGGCACCAATGTCCAAGTGAACCTAATGAGCATTCTGCTGGGGATGGGGGGGAGCGTATCTGATTTCCCTTAAAGTTTTCGTACTTGGTGTAATAGGAGACATGCTCAGCTCTGACTTTGCCTTTCTGAAGGAACAGTTTGTTAGAGGTTCTCTTCACAGGACAAAGAATTCATAAAGAACTTTTAGCAGATGGTACATAAGTTCTTTCTAATTTAGAGATGCTTCCTATTTCTCGTTGTGCATTTTTCTGTATAAAAAGATTGAAATCTAAAATGAAAATTGAGAATTCCTGCTTTTAAGCATTTTCTCTAATAACAAACCGTATGAAAGCAGTATCCTTCACTTTCCCAATATGGGTGTCTCCCTGCATTTTGGTCTTTCTCACAGCTTTCTATACAGAAGGATTTATAGTCCAGGCTCTAATACAGCATCAGGAAAGTAATGCAGATTCTAGGTTATTTTTTCAGAAGACAGCCTTTCCTATAATTTTCTTTTTAAGTATATAAACTTCAAATCACAAAAATTCTTGTCAACCTATGAATATTTCTGCTCATTTTGTATGACTTATCCAATCCAAAGAGATCATATTAAGAGCTTAAAAACCACTTTACAGTTGAAGGTGATAAGTTTCTTCAGACAAATATTAATCAGAGTGCTCTGCTGGTACCTCTGCACTGAAATTCATGTCTCCATTTTTTGGCCTTTGGTTTGGGAAGGAACGAGCAACCTCTAGTATCGAAGTACAATGAATTTAGCAATAAATATGTCAGCAACAACTATGTTAAGAGTTGGATCTTCTTCCTAAGACATTGTGTTTTCATTGAGTGTTTAATAAAATGCATTAAAAAATCCTGGAAGCAAAAACAGTCTTGAAAAGAAAATTCCTGTGCTGTTGATTTTAGCATGGTAAGTCTGTCAGTATATGAAAAGTTCTTGAGCTCATCTGTAAGGTGAGGTTCCTGCAGCAAAGTATACAGTTTGTGGATCCCGACTGGACATTCTGCACCAAGATGTGCAGAACTGCTGATGTCTTGTTTGATGTGGGCATAGGCAATTAGCAGTAGTAAGCTGTTGAGCCAGCTGTTCTAACAAAAAATGTGACATTTGTGGTCTTCCCAACATATAAAAAGTGAAGTTTGCAATCTGGGTATTATATTCTAGGAGATGGTGCCTTAAGCAAGAGCCCAAATAAGAATTTAGTGACCATGGGACTTAACCTTAGCATGTGTGGCAACAGAAATTTTAATCTGTGGTTTCTCTTAGTTTTCCTGAGAAGAAAGCATGTAATTTGCCTTGCTTTCAGCAGTCCTTGCCTAAACTAAGTATCATTCACAATTGGTTATTCAAACTAGAAAAGAGTAATTCAGCATGTGCTGGCAAGGTCAAAACAATGAGCTGTTGGGTGCTCCCTGAGCTCTTATGGAGACCCTGTGGGAAGCTCATGCTGGAGCAGGTTTGCTGGCAGGACTTGTGACCTCATGAGGGACCCCTGCTGGGCAGTCTGTTCCTGAAGAGCTACACCCTGTTGGAAGGGACCCACACTAGAGCAGTTCATGAAGAAAAACAGCTACAGCCTTGGGGTAGGACCCATGCTGGAGAAGTTCATGGAGGACTGTCTCCCATGGGAGAGACCCTGTTATGGAGTAGGAGAAGAGTGTGAGGAATCCTCTCCCCTGAGGTGAAAGGAGCAGCAGAGATGACGTGAACAACTGACCACAGTGCCCGTTTCTCATTCCCCTGTGCCACTGAAGGGGAGCAGATAAAGAAATAGAGAGCAGAATTATGCCCCAGGAAGAAGGGAGGGGTAAGGGGAAGGTGTTTTAACATTTAGCTTTTATTTTACATTAGCCTACTCTGATTTGATGGTAATAAATTAATTTTCCTAGGTTGAGTGTTTTGCCCTTGACAGTAATTGATGAGTGATCTCTTCGTGTCCTTACCTCAACCCAGGAGCCTTTAATTATATTTTCTCTCCTCTGTCCTGCTGAGGAGGGGAGTTATAGAGTGGTTTTGGTGGGCACCTGGCATCTGGTCAAGGTCAACCCAACACAGGGGAGCTGTAGGCTTGTCTTCATGAGGAGCTGTGCATGGGCCAGGCAGAACCCCTGTAACTGTTGTCAGAGAAGAAGAGACAGACCATGTGTACATAATTTTCTAACAGAGATGAACCACTGCCAGGTTTTTCCACTGACCTATGATTTCAGTCATCACAGAGCATCATCTGTGCACTTGTTTTTGCCTATTCATTCATGCAGAGCTTGCCCAGAGGCAGTCTTAAATAGCTGGGGATGTGATCTGATTTGTCTTTAGGGTATGTTGGGCTCGTGAAGCTCATTTTGGAGTTCCATGACTTTCAGATGAGATCACAGTACCAGAAACTGTTGTTTGCCTTTGTCCAGACATTGTGAAACAAGAAAGATGTAAATCAATGAGAAGTTGTTAAGCTAGTTGGTTTGAAAGACTACTGTTCTAAAGCTCTCCATGCTTTATCACCAGAATTTTCCTGTTGCCCTTTTTCTCTGTTTTAGCAAAAGCTCTGACTCGGTGACAATTTAGGCTCCCTTTTTCAATTAGTTGGATGAAGTATTTGTAGTGCATCCAACACATAGCTCACGTGCTCAAAGTTTCTAAAATATGATCTTGTCTGCTAAAGTAGCAGTTAGAAAACAATGACATTTACATTAGATGTGTAAGAGATTAGAATGAGCTAATTAAATTGACCTTTAAATCTCTCCACCCTCTTGGAGGCTGTGGCTAATCCTTGGCCTCCCACTGTGGAGATAAATATCCATGCTGTGAACATTTTAAGCAAAGCGGGCAGAGGAGGAAGAGCCTCACCAGCAGTTCAGCTTTGAAGAGGAAGGCAATACTTTGCCAGTTATAAATACAGCTTGTAATTATGGAGGAGCGAGGGGACAAGCTTTTCCTGTACCTTATTGGCTCTGCTCCATGTGTTTTACTCACAGAAATGGTTTAAGTTGTCAAAAATAGCTCCAAACAGCTTAACTTCTTGCTCCCAGAAACAACCAAGGTCTCTCTGGAAAACAGTTTACTTTGGTTTATATCTGGTGTTGGTGTAGCTAGCATTATCAATAGTATAATTGCTGCTACTCTCATTACAGCCTACTTACACTAGGCTGCTATTTTTATTGATCAGTGCGCAAGGTAAAAAGAGACTTCCAAAGGCTAAAGCACTAGGTGGTGTTTTAGCTGGCTTCTAAGGACTCTTGAGGATGCCTCTTACAAAATATTTAGCTTGACATTTTGTGACTTTGATTTTTAAAATGCCAATTATTGTCAGGTTTTATAATAAAGCATTAAAATTATGTAAATAGGTGATTAAATAGACAACAATCAATTTAATTGTCAATGAGCAATTGACATTTCATATAGCAAAAAGTTGCAGAAGATAAAAAAATCTGTCCGAATGACAAAGTGGGATAAAGCCAAGGATTTTGCACAAAAGCCACTTTGATCACCTGGCTTTCTGAGCTTGCCCAAATGAGGTGCCTTTTAATATGGTCAGATGAATAGCTACATGGTTAAAAAGCAGTGCTGAACTACAGAGATGAAAGCTGCATTCAGAGAGATACTAGCTCTGAGAAGGAACAACAAGTCATGAAGGACAAGAATTTTCACTAGTGTGAGCTCCTGAGTAGGAGTAACTGCACCCTTGGTGGATAAATTGGAAGGTATAAAATAAGACCAGAAAAAGCTCCAAACTTTTTTAAACATCTCCTTCTTTTATACATGAAGCAAAAATTATCTATAGTTTTGGAGCTAGTCATCTTAAAAAAGGATGTTGAAAATCTGGATATTAAAAAAAAAATGTACAAATAAATGGCACCAAAGGTGTTCAAGGACATGGGGAATACCTTGTGTGGGAGTGACAGAGTTTGATGTGCTGCACTTGCAAAAGTTAGAATTGAGAAGTGGTATTTGAGCACCCTTGCAGAAAAACAACACTGTATACTTCAGGAAAGAATAAAAAAGAATGACTGGAAAAGGAAATAATTCAAATTCAAAATGGGACACCTTTTCAGCAACACAAATTATTAAATACTAAAAAAAACCCAAAACACTACAGGGGCAAATCTTGGTCTTTTGTAGTTAGAAAAATCAAGACTGCCTTTCTGGAAGTTGTTCCTTGACCAAAACCAGAGATTGGAGTTCAGTTTAGGAATGGCTGGGTGAAATGAACTGGCTTCTGATGGGTAGCAGTTGTGTTGGATTCTAGTATATTAAATTCCATTGAAGGCTTCAGAAAAGCTCTTGTGAACTTCAAAGAATCAGGTGGAGCAGGTCCCAAGTGCACCTGTGGGGGGATAAAATATTTCCTTACCTAATAAATCTCTGTACAAATTGCTGAGAGTTTGGGAAAGACGCTAAGGGAAAAAGAGTAGGTCTATAGTAAAACTAAATCATATTTCATTTAATTTGCCTAAAGAATATGCTGTTATTGGGTGAAATTATGATGTGCAATTTCGGTGTGCTGATTAACTTTTTCTATCAGGAACTCATTGGGAAATTCATAGAATCATAGAATGTTATAGGTTGGAAGGGACCTTTAAAGGTCATCTAGTCCAACCACCCTGCAGTGAGCAGGGACATCTTTAACTAGGTCAGGTTGCTCAGAGCCCCATCCAACCTGACCTGGAATGTTTCCAGGGATGGGGCATCTACCACCTCTCTGGGCAACTTGATCCAGTGTCTCACCACCCTTATCATAAAAAAAAAATCTTCTTTATATCTAGTCTAAATTTTGCCTCTTAAGTTTAAAGCCATTATCCCTAGTTCTGCCACAACAGACTGATAAAAAAACTGTCCCCATCTTTGTTATAGGCCCCTTTAATGTACTGAAAGGCTGCAATAAGATCTGCCTGGAGCCTTCTCTTCTTCACGCTGTACAGTTCCAACTTTCTCAGCCTTTCTTCATAGCAGAGATGTTCCAGCCCTCTGATCATTTTTCTGGTCCTCCTCAGGACCTGCTCTGTCAGGTTCATGTCCTTATGCTGAGGTCATCAGAGCTGGACACAGTACTCCAGGTGAGGTCTCACCAGAGCAGAGGGGCAGAATCACCTCTCTTGACTTGCTGGCCATGCTTCTTTTGATGCAGCCTGGGATGCAGCTGGCTTTCTGGGCTGCAAGCTAACATTGCCAGCTTATGTACAGCTTTTCACCCACCAGTACTACCCAGTTCTTCTCCACAGGGCTACTCTCAATTCCATCATCCCTCAGCATGTATTGATGCTGTGCCCAGCCCACGTGCAGGACCTTGCACTTTGCCTTGTTGAACCTCATAAGGGCCCACTTCTCCAGCTTGCCCAGGTCCTTCTGGATGGTATCCCATCCCTCAGGCATGTCAACCTTGCCACTCAACTTGGTGTCATCTGCAAACTTGCTGAAAGTGCACTCAATCCAACTGTCTATGTCACTGATGAAGGTGCTAAACAGCACTGGTCCAATCTTGTCACCAATCTCCATCTGAATATTGAGCCGTTGACCACTACTCTCTGAATATGTCAATCCAACCAAATCCTCATCCACTGAACAACCCACCCATCAAATCCATATCTCTCTGATTTAGAGAGAGATGTTGTAGAGGGTCAAGTCAAAGGCCTCACAAGAGTCCAGAGAGATGACACTTAGAGCTCTTCCCTTGAAGTACTAGTACTTGGTGTAGCTTTTATATATTTAAAGCTGTGTTTTTATTATTTTATCAGAAATTAATTCTATATTATGGGATTAATTCTTTGCAGTTTGTAGCTGCTCAGCAGTGAAGACCAGATGAGTATTTCTGTTCACCTGTTACTCAGAGAAATACAGGTGATACTTTTTTATATTGATTTTATGTAAGGGTGGTGTGACTTCCAGATAATGATTTCTCAGGGGGAAACTGTTTATGAGAGAGGGAGGTATGTGAAAGAGAAATTTATCTATTAGAGGTATCTCTGAGCTTGACATGTTAAATGTGTCTTCAGTTGAATAAGTAATTACACAAGTAATTTAGCGTAGTCTTTGAATGACCTCATAAAAGTATTCACTCTTTAAAAGAACAAAACCTTTTATTTCTCCTGAGACCAAAAAAACAGCAGGCACAAGATTAAAACTTCACAAATGAGAAGTGAATGGGGAATTGGCAGAACATGCCCACGCGGAGCAGGAGACTTGCAGTCACTTGCTAACCGAAGCTGTTAAGTGAAACAGGGTATGTGTGGCTGACAGATGTTTTAATTGTGCCAGAGGACCGAGGAGCACTGTGGCAGAGTTGGACAAAGCTGGGACAGTCTGAAGGGGACAGGGCAGTATGATCTTTCTTTTTTTTTTTTTTCTTTCTTATTTGATTTTTGTTCTCATGAATGCTATTATATAAGCAGGTGGGTTTATTAACTTAAGGCTAATGCTTCAATGTACAGCTGGATGCATGCTCCACTGGCTCCTGAGACAAGGTGAAAGTGCTCTGTAGTAGCAGTGATGGTAAAAGTGTTGTTAGGTCATCAAATCTGTATCTTTTAGAGGGTAAAAGTCTGGCAGATTTTTGTCTCTATCTGAAGGATATCCTCCCTGTTCCTGTTTTGTGGCTCATAGATCTGTGCTGAGTGAGGAGTGGCTCATTTCCCATCTGCTCATATTCCACTTAGTCTTCCCCTAATTAAGAAGCAGAGCCAGAGGGAATTCAATCTGGTATTTGCCATGATCTATCTCTCTCTGTCTCTCCTTTCCCCCTCCCTCAATGCCACTTTTATTTTCCTTTCGGAAAAAAGAGATGCTTGAATTTCATTCTTTATTTCCTTCCCTGTTCACTAGACACCTCACCTAAGGAGATACTGTTGCTGGGGATGGCGATGGGTTTCCCTCAGCCAAGTTTAGTGCTGAACAAGGAAGCAGAGGCAAAGCCCGGTGCTGCTCTCTTTAGGCAGGTTCAGTCAGCTTTTCTTCCAAGGCATTTGTGCGCAGATGTCTCAAGTACAACTTACTTTACTCACTTCTTGTACTAATCGTCACTTATAAATTTATCTGTGTTCTGGCAAAAGTCATCTGGATCACAGGAGTGTTTTACCATGTACTGTCTCACAAAAATGCATTTGACAGTAAGAGGCAAGTCCATCCAGGGCATCTGATAGCAGTCTGAACTACAGAGTGCTACAATTCTAGTAAGTGCATATTTTCAATCTGTCTGATGAGCACTAATACGTAACTTTCTTATTACTGTCCACATTAAAGTAGAGGATTGACTTAAACGTGGGTTAGATAACCCCAGAATATGTTATACTTTTTTACTTATCTAGAATGTCTGAAGTGTATCTTTAAAAGAGATAACCCGACAAACTTTCTGCAGTCTTTGTGGTGCAAAGTGCATTTTGGATGTTACATGTGGTGTTACTGATATTTTTGTGTGATTTCTTAGCAGTTAGAGGTTTACTAGTGACTGTGCTTCCAAGTGGCTTAAGTGCAGGATCTTCTTTTTCAATTTTGTGTCTTAACTTACAAGAGAAACATTTTCTAATAAAGAATCTTTTCACTTCTGATATAAGTACTATTAATTTGTTATTATCCAGCAGAGTTGAATGAGGTACAAAATGCTTTGAGTTCTACTTAACAGTTTGGGTCAAACAAATAAGTTTACTTCACCTACATCAAAAGGGAAGGATCTTAGTGGTTTTAAATTGCCATATTGTTTCACCTTCTAAGCCCCCAAATTATTCTAGTTTGATCCTTTCAGAGAAGCTGTTCCATGATCTTGCTTGCTAATGATTTACCAGTGCAAGCCAATTCTTGTCACCTCTTTAAGTAAAAGATGCATTCTTGTCATGATCACTCAACAGTAGATGTGTTTTACTGAAGACTGATTTCTAACTATAAACAAATATAACTAGTATAGTTGAGAGGTAAGGTATTATGTGTGGTACCTGGAAGCTTTACTTCAGAAGGAATTTGAACTTTTCCCTGTTCAACCAGCACAATATGATGTAAATAGATTTATTTTTAAGCTTTTTAAACCATACTTATTTAATACACTTATGCAAGTATCAAAAGAAAACACAGTAAGTAACAACATTAAATGTCCTCCATGTTCCACTTTGTTGCAGAGTTCGAAGTAACTACATCCTGTATCTGAAGAGGGCATTATATTGAAAGAGTTACCACAGGAGTGAAGTGTTAGTAAAAATACACTGTCAAAGAAGCTGTTTAATTAGAGATTCTTTTCATCTTAAACATGTTTAGTGTTTAAACAGCTGATCTTAAACTCTAATTTATTACTCGAGTTGGCTGCTGTAGAGAGGTCATTTGGATTACCTGTGCATGTATGGAAAGGTGCTGCTTGGCACCAAGTTGGTTGGTTTATTCTAACAAATTAATATGCATGTGGTAAAATGATAGCTGTATGCATTCTTAATTAAGCTTGACATAGATAACATAATAAAATAGCTATCTACTGAAAAATAAATGCATCACCATTCCTAATCCATTAAAGCACTAAGATGCAGTAAAATGTGTGCTAAATAAGTATCTACAAATATATTCTATTGTTAGCATAATTTTGGGTATCGTAGCTGTATTTGCAGATTAACTTATCATTATAGTTTGCAATAAGGCAGAATTTATTTCCATTTGAAAAAAGAAAAGATATTGCTGGAGGAAACAAGAATGGGTAAAAAGTTAATGACTTTACAAGGTTTCCTCCAGTTGATTTAAAATATGGCTAAATTTATTAATTTCTCTTTGACTAGTTTCTGTATTTTTTTTTCCTGTCTAGTCTGATCTGTAATTAAGGCATGATAAAAGGAGTACAAGTTGATTCAGTCTCTTAGTATAACAGCAGCTGTTATTTCTTCTTAAGCATTCTTAAAACTTCTGTTAGTTCTTTTTAAGTCACTTCCCCAGTCCTGCTGGCCACACTATTTCTGATATGGGCCAGGGTGCCACTGGCCTTTCTGGGCATGCTGCTGGCTCATATTCAGCCAGCTGGCCACCAGCACCCACAGGTCCTTTTCCGCCAGGCAGCTCTCCAGCCACTCCTCCCCAAGCCTGTAGCATTTCATAGGGTTGTTGTGACCCACGTGCAGGGCCTGGCACTTCACCTTGTTAAACTTCATGCTATTGGCCTTAGCCCATTGATCCAACCTGTTCACATCCCTCTGTAGAGCCTTCCTGCCCTCAAGGATGTCAACACATCTTCCTAACTTGGTGTCATCTGCGAAGTTACTGAGGGTGCCCTTGATCCCCTCATCAGATCATTGATAAAGGTATTAAACAGGATTGGCCCCAGTACTGAGTCTTGGGGGACACCACTTGTGACCAGCTGCCAACTGGATTTGACTTCATTCGCTGCAACTCTCTGGGCCAGACCATCCAGACATTTTTTTTTACCCAGCAAAGTGTACACCTATCCAAGCCATAAGCAGGCAGTTTCTTCAGAAGAATTCTGTGACAAGTGGTGTCAAAGGCTTTACTAACGTCTAGGTAGACAACATCCACAACTTCTCCCTCATCCACTAAGCAGGTAATCTTGTCATAGAAGGAGATCAGGTTAGTCAAGCAGGACCTGCCTCTCAAACCCAAGCTGTCTGGGCCTGATCGCCAGGTTGTCCTGTACATGATGCAGGATGATGCTCAAGATGATCTGCTTCATAACCTTCTCTGCACTTAGGCTGGTCTGACACATCTGTAGTTCCCTGGATCCTCCTTTTGGCCCTTCTTGTAGATGGGTGTCCCACGTTCTAACCTCCAGTCCACTGGAATTGCTCTGGTTAGTCAGGACTGCTGATAAATGATGGAAAGTGGCTCGGTAAGCACTTGTGACACCTCCCTCAGTACCCTTGGGTGGATCCCACGCAGCCCCATAGACTTGTGTGTGTCTCGGTGCAGCAGGTCACTGGCCATTTCTGTTTGGATTATGGGGGCTCCATTCTGCTCCCCGTCTCTTCCAGTTCATGGGGGATGGGTACCTAGAGAATAGCTGGTCTTGTTATTAAAGAACGGAGGCAAAGAAGGCATTCAGTGCCTTGGCCTTTTTTTCAGCCTTTGTCACTATGTTCTTCCCCACATCTTGCCCCATCATGGGCAAAAATAATATGAATAAATCTGTGGGTGTTTTGATGAATTGCTACATAACTACACAGTAGATATTCCTGGTTAACTATGGGATGACAGGAGCTTCCTGGAAAGCAGTAAGATTTTTATTTTACGGCCTAGCACTTAGAGGAGCTCTCCTGTAAATAGTGCTTATGAAGATGAAAGGAGACACATTAAATTTAAAAGAGCAAATGGTTATAGGAATGACATTTGGAAGGTTTGAACTCAGAAGTGCTGGTTTTGTCCCTTTCTGGCTACGAAATTAGTAACTGAGCTCCAGCAACTGGAAAGTCCAAAGAAGCATCTCCTGTGTGTTGTATCTCAGTCAAGACATTGCTCACAAGATATTTCATTCATACCAAGTACTCCTAGGTCTGAATTTCACTCAAATCTGACAAGGCTTTTGATGAAAAATATTAAAATATACCTTAAGAGTATTTGAAATTTTGGAGAATAATGTTAGGTCAGGCCCTCCTTCCCATCTTCACTCTTTCCTTCCTCCTTCAGAAGTTCAGTGGCAGACTAGCAACTATGCTGTTCTGCAGCTTTTTATGGCAAAACAACTTAAGTCTCCCCCCTCCCTCCCCCAGGTTAATTGCTTTCAAGGTTTATACTGCATGGCTTACAGTGTGAAGACTACTAGGGTTCTCTGGAAAAATGCACTCAGAAAACTGGTTACTGCTTTATCATAATAGCTACCACCAGAATAATGCCATTTTCTGCTGGGCACAGTAACAAATAATTACCCGGTAGCCTTTATTACTATTGCAACTGAATTACAGCTTAATAACTTATCAGTAGTTTAATTCACTGCATATACTAATGCTTATCCATGCTTTAGATTTTTTCAAAACTAAAAATAGTTATTAAATTACACCATATTTTCTAGTTTTGAGATAAGGATAACTGAATTTGCACAATTTTCTTTAACTTGTATTATCAATTTTTTATCTTAAACCGTTACATATATGCCCCGGAAACAAAGCCACGTCCTGACTTTAGAACAGAGAGGGGCTCTACAGAGGCTGGTTTCTAGCTCTTTATGATTCAATTTGAAAACTAATGGAGTACTGACACCAAGCTTAGCATTTGATCCATTTATGGTATCTGTTCTCTTGAATAGACTTCATCACTGCATAAAAACATCTGTGGTGGAGTGGTGAGAAATGAATTTGAATAGGAAATCTGAAAACAGGTAAAGAAGCAAATAAAGAAAACTGCAGTAATACTTAAATTCCCTCCTCTAGTATCTTCAGTCCCGTGTGAAGTGATGGTGCATCAGGACTCGCATTTGTTAAAACTCACTGTCCAAATGCCAGTACAGAGAAGGAACTGAGTCTGCAATGGTTGTCCCTAAAGCTCTATTCTTATCAGTCTAGAAGAACTGGTTATAAATAAACAGTAGGGAAACACCCTTTCTGTAGTGAATAGAGAGGGTAATGGAGGAAGATATCACTTTTTATCATAAATATTAGTAATTATTCTAGTTCATTATACAAGCCTAGAAATATACAGGGAGAAGTGCACAAAGATTTATTTTTCCTACATGTCTTAATTAAGGTTTTCATTCTGATATGACATGGTGGAGCTGTGTGCTTTTAGGTGATGTACTGTCTGTCATTCCTGCTATTCCTGAGTATTTCATCGGAACAAAGTAACCTTGTGGGGAGAAAGTTTTCATTTCATATGGAACTGATTTCAGAAAGCATCCCACAATTGAGATAAGATGTAACTGTTCTGAAGGCCTGTTGAAGTCAGTGGGCCTCCAAAATATGGAGACATAATTGTTTGGGTCAAGTGCCGCCTTATATTGGGGCTATAGTTGCTGTCATCTCTTGGTTGAGGTTATTACCTTATAATAATTACTGACCACCTGTCACTGGAGTTGAGTCTGTCCAGCACCTGACAAAGCCCATAGAGATTGTGAGCAGATTTGTGAGTGGTAAAACTTCCAAATAAGACATAGCTCCTATAAAAATAAATTTTGGGGGTTTGGTACCTGCTTACAGAAGACTGAACCCATTTGTAATTACTGGCTGAAAAGCATCATTTTTATTCCAGTGTAAATCTGTTTTGCGACTGAGTTTAATGTTCAGACCACATGAACATCTCATGTTTTGTAGCTGGTTGAGCTGAACTTTCGCTGCTTAGGGATTTGCAACATTAACATAGAAAATTTTATGAAAACTTTCTCAATGTCTTTTTTTCTAGCAGGGAGAATGGTACACTATGTGAGTGTGTAAGGGGGGGGAAATATATTTCAATTTAGCAACAGCTGTTTGTGCAATATGATGCAATGAGGAACGACAGCAGGAGCTGGGATTTTCTGCTACCGGTAGGGATATACCAAATGGGTACTGCAAATTTATTTCATAAACATAGAAGTTTTCCAGTCTGTAATTAACTTGTTTAATCTTTTCAGACTGTGGTCCATTTTAAGGGAAGTACTCATGCAGTGTAAGAAAATCACTGTTTTCTTATGGCTGTACTGCTGCTGTTGCTACTTAGTTTAAAAAACAAATAAATAAATGATGTAATTGAAGTATGTAATAATTATCATAAACTCTTACAGGTAAAGAAAGATGTCTCCAACCAAAAGCTAATTGTTATACTTCGTCCATTTTATTTTTAAATATAAAGAAATCTAATATGAGTAATTATTTTCTGAAAAAGCAGGCAGCTTCTTTTGCTGCTGTTGAAGCACAAGTAGTCTCAAACTTCAGTCCAAAAATGATTGCTAATCTCTAGCAGTTTTTCTTCAAATTACTCTACGATCATTAACTAATCTTCCCCTCTTGAGTCTGTAGGAAGGTTGGCCTATTTTACAAAAGGAGATACAGTACACTAACATTACTTGCTTTTAACACTAGATATTAAATCATTAGGATAATTCTGGTACTAGAACTCGGAAATCTTGCTGTGATGTTGTTTACATACCAGATCACGTTGGCTCAAGAGCAAATCCTGCTCAGTTTTGAAGCAATGCTGTTACTATGGATGAATGCTCTATTTATAGTTATTGTGGTGTAAAATAGTGTTCCTTTTGGCTTTTTAACTGTATGGTTTCTTCCCAGAAGCTGATAATATATACATAACAAAGTGCGATAAATCCTCATTCAGCACTGAGAATGCCTTTTGAACCTTTCAAACCAACACCTTCCCCCCCAACATTCTTTTGTTCTCAGAATGTTTTTGAAGTGATTGTCAAGATAATACTGTCCACATTTACATGCTCTGCATAACTAGTCTCATTTTAAAATACTATAAATGTGTTCTAATTGAAAGTTTGCATATTTTTGTCTGACTTAACACTTTTTTGTTGTTGTTGTTTTAAATCAATTGACAGAATTCATTGACAAGAAGTGCACCCCTTGCTAATGATTCCCAAGCACGCAGTGGTGCCCGCTTTCATACGTCTTACGACAAAAGGTATATCATCAAAACTATAACAAGTGAAGATGTAGCAGAAATGCACAACATACTGAAGAAATACCACCAGGTAATACACCAATTATCAGGGTGTGGGCTGGCTTCTTAAATATTATAATGGTAATCTTTTTTAGAATGTTAAAATTTTTAAATTAATGATTATGGGAAAAGAGTCACTTCAGACTTTTCCTTTTTTTTTTTTATTCGATGAGCAATTTATTATTTGTTTGCAATTCACAAGGCTGCACTTTTCTAAATATCTAAGGTAGCTTTAACTAAAATTCTTACTAGGCAGATGATGTTCCTTTCATCTAGTGGACTCCCAGCCTGGAAGCTATTTTATTTTGGGCTAGCTTGGAGAGGTCTTGTATTCATGTACAGGAATGGTGCAGGTGACCTTTTTTTTTTCCGGTCCTTACAACAGAATGTTCTGTGTTTCACTAACAACGTGTTTCAAACGAAGTTGTATGAGAAATGGAAAATCGGATATAATTAATGGAAAATTCCTGCTAATAAAAACCTGAGTGTTGCCAATGTAAATTTCTATAAACAATAAATTCAAAAGCAAACAGTGGAGATCCCTAAAATCAGCCTTGACAGCCATTATACTGTGCCAGTGAGTAGTTTTTGTGGATGGCACAGAAGGGAGGAGAACTTAGGAAATACAAGAAGTCTTAATAAAATCAGTGCTAATTTTCTTAGCTCCAAGATCTGCTTGAATCAGTTGGACAGCTGCAGAAATCAGAAAAAACCTCTAAAGATCATCTTAAATATTATATGAGGGGGTTTTACCCTTCTTTTCATCTTCCTACTTATTTCTGTGGGTTGGGATTTCAGATCAAGGCTTCAGGATACTTGAGATTTTTTTAAGTGGTTTATTTTTTGTCTTGCAATGTTTGGGGGCAGTGTCTTTGTTTTGCTTTGGTTTTTTTTAGTGTTACTTTTGTAAAACCAGTTTTAAAGCCAATTTTTGAGGTGGGGGGCAAAAGCATGCTTTTGGGGGATGCTTGGGATTGAAGGTATTGCTATCTTTGTGGTGCTGCTTGGCTGTCTCCCTCTCTGCTCTTCCTGTGTTCAGGGACATATCTGAGTGACCTCCAACTCCAGAGTAGCTTGGGAAGCCTTCAGCAAGTTAGATATGAACTCTTTTCTCTCTCTGCATGTTGTTCTTCTGTATAAATAATACGTAGGACCACCATATGGGCTTTTTAACATAGATAAATGTCACTATCACAAATGTTCATAAGACCATATTCTAATTACAGTTTTACTAAAGAGAATTTTAAAACTATTATCTAATTGTAATTTTGGGGTTATTTTTTCTGAAGAGTTTTCAAACTTAACAATTTAGCTTTGATCTGAAAGGGTTTGTTGTGTGAAGCAGTGCAGAAGAATTAAACTTTTAGTTTAAAGGAATTAAACTTTTAGTTTAGAGGAAATCAAGTACAGAGACAGTCAAATAATTGGACTTTTTAGTGAAATAATTTCATTTCAGTATTTTCAGCAATGTACTGAACAAAATCATTTGAATTATTTAAAGAAAATAAAAATTAAATCTCACTACCTCTAGCAACAGCTGATACTGTGTCCTGTGTGTCTGTGCTGGAAATTGAATGCTTGAAATCATTAGGTAGAACAACTTGTCCTCCCATTTCCCTAAATGTTTTGTAGGCAGGTGAAGCTTATCTTAGGCAGGAGAGCCCATTTACCTGGTGGAAATGTTTTAATAATTCCCTTGACAAAGTCATCCCACTCAGACTGACTTTAGACTAGCTTTCTACTAGCAAACAGTGCAATGCCAGATAATATCCACTGGCACTTGAGCCCATTAATGGTCCCTACTGTGGTTTTGCTTTGGGCCAGCTGCCTGTCTCCCAAATAATTCTGGGCAAGGTTCAAGGTATTAACTCAGGCCAGTTACTCTTCCTATGTAGGAGCTTGATTATGAGCATCCTATTCTAGAGGAGAACTCCGTAATTGGGATGTGAGGTATTCTATTCCAACTAGAATTGATGCCAGAGGACAGTCCAAGACCTGTCAAGTGTAACTTTATGGTTCTCTCAAATGCCATAGTGGAATACTTTTCAGATAATGCACTGGTACTCAGGTGGAAAGCTTTGTCAAAAACACAAGTTCCCTTGAGTTCAGTTTTGTTTTGGCATAATCTCTTCTACCAGTGGAGGGAATGTCAGGTTCCCTGTACTGATTTATGTATTTACCTAACTGCTCAGCATCTTCCTTAATTGTAATTTCTTCTACAGTTAAAGAAGCTAATTGTACTCACACACAGAAGTACTAAATATGGGATTTTTAGGGAAAAGTCTGCTAGTTAGCTCTTGTACCGTTTCAGTTCACTCATTGCCAGCAGCACTCACCGCATGTGAAAACTTCTGACCCACCTAAGGGTCCTTCACATCCCGGGTGTGATTGCCTTTGGGACTAGTTTGAGACTTCTGGTGGCATGGCCTGTACCAGACTGCTCTTAGAGCAGAGCTGTATCTGAAGGGTTTGGCCTTCCGAGGAAGGGATGATGCAGATGTGTTTAGACCTGGTTATATAGTTCAGGGATCATTCCTGCAAGGACTGACATTTCTCAGGTGCACAAAGACTAGGGAGGTGATCTATGTGAATTTTAGAAGTCTGTTTCTCCCTTATTGGAGTTCAGGTACCTCCCAAAGGACCTGAAGTCAGATCATTTCTCCATTACAAACTCGTAACTTGTAAACTCTCAGTATCTTGCACCCTCTTTCACCTGCCCAAGAAGGCAGTAATTATCTTCCAGTTGCTTCTGATGTGATTATGAGTGAAATTCATGCCATTTACAACACATCATCCCTTTCCTCTCTCTTTTGCAGACTTTTTCTCCCCTCTACAAATTCATTCCAGGTTTCTTCCCCGGGTTGAAACTCTGAATGAGTTTCATTTAAACCATAATATTTACTCACCTGTTTCCTCATTAAGGCTAACAGCTTCAAGCCGATAGAAACATTCTAGACCTTGGTAGTACCTTTGCCCTTGCTTAGGAATGAAACAAGACTTACCAAACATTTGCCAAGACCGTTTGAACTGCTTCACAATAAATACAAAAGGACAGCTGTCTTTAAGGAAAAAATACTGGGGAGGGGACCATGGCAAGTCAGAAGTGTGAGAGACTGGATGTGTTCTTCATTCACCAAAATAGTTTTCATCCATGTCATTTGCAAAATAGATGTCATTCTTCTTGCACCTTTTTGAAGTACAAAACCGCTACTGATGAGGCATCTGGCAATTAGTCTGGTCAGCAGAGAAACATACCAGGGCAGTTTTCCCATGATCACCTCCAACATCTAACTCTAATTACCAGTGATTTTTTTTTTTTGTGAAGTCCCCAAAAGAAAGAAACATGTAGACAGACGCTGCAAAGTAGAAATAAAGGTTATTTTATCAGTAGCTAGAGATTGTGGAGATGTATAGTCCACAAACCCACCCAGTTCTTTCCGTACTTCTCTCTCCATCTGTCTGAAGGTGCAATAGCCTTGACTGTTCTTTGGAGCTGTGAAAAACTGAGGTTATAACTACACGGTCCAAATACGTAGGTATTTACAAAACAAGTCTAAAAATACCAAGTCTAGATTGCCTGTGTTTCAATTAATCAAAGTTATAATGGATATGACTGTACACCTTAGAGAAATTGGGTTATTTGCATGAAACAGAATGGTCAGTAACTTAGGAATGAAAATGAAATAATTTAATTTGGCTGAGTTATTATCTTTTTCCTTTCTGGATAGAGTTTTATTGCAATATCGCATGGCATCTTGCAAAAGTAATCAAGTTGGGTGCATCACAATTTACAGTATTATTATGACTATTTAAAATTTTTAAAATAATAAATTATTTGGATTAAAACCAAAAAGATCAAATTTCAAGGCTACATACCGGAAATGCATAAATAACTAAAAGTGAGCCAGACTTGAAGGAGTGTGAGAAGTTTCTATAGAAACAGTATGTATAGCAATTCCAAACTAAAACTGTTGAATTGTAAATAGTCCTGACAATTGTAAATTATATTTCCTGTCCAAAATGATGAGTTGCATTTGTTTACCCAGTCTGATGTGATGCCTTTTTTGTTGTTTTTAGTGGCAGTCAGGCCCACAACCTCAGACAGATGGTGAACACTTCAGTCTAAACACTGACACTTTCTGTCAACTCATCAGATGAGTCTGACGCTTTTAGTACTGAGTAGGAACGCTAGAGATCTTTATTTTCTCTTGCAAAGTTTAAAAAAAAAAAAACAAAACAACAAAAAAACACCACACAATTAAACATCAAGCCCACCACTTCTAAGCAAACAAGGGCAATAATGGCTTTTTGCACACTTACAGTTGCAAAGCATCTTGTTATTTATGACTAGACTATAGAGTCCATCATGCACAGCCTTTTGTCTGTATTTAAAAGACAGAATGGCCTAGAACATACAAATGCAAATCTCTATGACACGTTAGGTTCTTATGCTGTGAATTTCCACATTAGCCAGTTTCTAACTGTTGTAGTATTTTCTGATAAATAGTGTGAAATACTGCTTTTAGTCACATTTTAATGATAATTTACAATTGATTTGGGCTGTTTATATCACACAATCACAGAATCATCTAGGTTGGAAAAGACCCATGGGATCATCATGTCCAACCTTTCACCCTACTCTACAAGTTCTCCCCTAGACCATATCCCCCAACACTACCTCTAAGCAATTCTTAAACACATCCAGGGATGGCGACTCAACCACCTCCCTGGGCAGCCTATTCCGATATCCCACCACTCTTTCCGCGAAGAATTTTTTCCTAGTGTCCAGTCTAAACTGACCTTGTTTCAGCTTGAAGCCATTATGCTTACCATTGCTATACTCTGAGTTAGTAGTAGAACTCTTCTTGCTACTCTTCAGGTGTTACTTCAGCTAAACATCATTTACTTAACAATGGTTCTAGTACATTTGATCTGCTCAAAAATGGGTCAGACTTTCAAATATTAGAGCAGCTGTGGCTGTATGGGGCTTACAGAGGTGGGCTGACCATTTAAAATTATGTGTTAAGCATGTTCTTATTTAATACTTAAATAGTATTTGAGAGCAAAATTCATTTGAAATACCTCCAGATCTAGTGCAGTTTTGTTTTAAACCTATGCTCCTGACCCCAAGAGCATGCACCAGAAAAACGGTGCTCAGCCTGCTGCTCCCATTGGCATTGTTTAAAGGAGAGCTCAGCAAAGTCATCTGAATAAGTGCATTGCTAGGATTTCCCCTTCTGTTTAAGGAACAGATAATATACCCCGCTTCATCCTAAAGCAAAACATTTCAGAATATATTCATGCTATGTTTATCTGTTGCTTTTGGATGTATTGTCCTGTGCAAAAGGTTTATTAATTTACATAAAATACAGAATCTACTGTTGTAGATATTAGTATATATGTAGTAATTTTCTAAACTACAAATATGATTTTCAAGGGTAGAAACTGGTGATGGTTGTGTAAAATTCTGTAGGCAGATGTTCTAGTTTCTGAGATGTCTGAATCGGGATACCCTGCCTTTCTCAGTGACATAAACTTTCTTTAAATCTGAAATTGATTGGTGTAAAAGTGGAGTCCTGTACTCTTTGAGAACAGATGACAGGCAGGATAGAATTTTTTAAAAATGAAAACTTGAGTGTCTGAGAAAAAGCAATGAACACCTTTTTTCTTTTTTATTAAAATGGGCTTCAAAACGGATTTATTATTTCTCATTGCTAACACCCAGATGACTTCTGTAAAGAAAAGAAATTGAGAAGCCATCTCAAAGCAGGTGAGCAGGAGGGAATTGTTAGCGTACAAGCCTTCCAGTATAAAACTACTCAGGAGTGCAGGCACCCTTCAGTTTTTCTGTAGGTGACTGTCCCCGTTGACTGCACATTCTCTTCCTCATACAGATAATTGTATGCAGAACTGACACCTATTGCACTGCCTGTTTGTATCCCTGGCAACCAGCAGAAATAGCGAACACTGGTAAAGGAGAGGGACTGCCCATTTACCGGAGGCAGCAAACAGTGGGGTGATGGAGAAGTGAATGGGAAGAAAGGAAAAAATAGAATGAAGTAAAAATGGAAGATGACAGCATAAAGGAGAAAACAAAAGCAGGAAAAAAAAATGACCTTTGCTTCTGGAGAGGAAAAATACATGAAAAAAGCAGGGAGGGAGAAAAATGTAGGGAATAGGTGACAAAGGGGGAAATTGCAACAGGAGCGGTGTTCAGGGCAGCGCAGGAATGAAGGAATAGCACAAGGTTATTGAGTGGAAGTAGGAGAAAAAATTAAACCATAAATAGTAAAACATTACTGTAGGGAAAAAAGCCCTTTTGTCACAGAGTTGGTGACAACGTAGGCTGCAAAATGCCCCAAAAAAGAAAGTGGGGACTAGGTGTCCAGTAATTTGCCCTGAGACGAGCTGAAATCAAGCTGGTAGGTTGCTAAAGCAGAGCTACATTTAAGTTTGTGTCATCTTCCTCCATGTCACTACTTGCACAGATTATCAATGGTTTTCTTCCTCCCCACGCTCCCCTAGTTCTTCATGAGTTGCGTCTCTATGTATCACAAAAAGGGAGAGGGTACGTAGAAAGGCAAAGCAAGGCAATAAATGTACTATTTTTTGAACACAAATGTGCATGAAGGGTGCATACCACATAACAGTGACCCTGACTCTCGGTATGTCTTAAGGTAGTAAGTTATGGGAGGTTTGCAGTGAAACACAGTTGAGAAAGGCCCTTCTGCCAGTTCCTTGTGAAATTAAGAGGCTGCACAGAACACGGACTTTGCCCCGTGCTAAGATAAATGACCTATAAGGCAACTTCAATATGCAAAACCAGGAGAAGCAGGAAAAAGTAGAAATGAGAATGTGTTCTCATCTCAACACTATACATTTCACCTGCGTCCATGGACCCACTGTTTCCTGTGGGACAGGTGACCCTGAAAATGGGAAACTGATGATCATGGCCCTTAGATGGAATTGCAAAAGGGCCATGCAGCCACAAGCTGGAATTCTTACCAAAAAACACACTGGAAATCTTCACTGAAAGATGTGAAATTTCATAGGTGAATATCTAACTATAGAAAATGGTAGAACAGACTTGGTGCACTTGGGTTTCAGAAAGTCAGCACACCCAGTGGCTCATTTGATCGTAGCAGTACCAAGTATAATGCTTCTGGTGTAGCAGATCTACAGCCTCTATAATCACATGGTAATGTTTAGATTACAATGCACTTCAAAGTAAAATTAACAGTCTGAAACAGTGTGAAATGCAAGGCTGCAAATCACAGAGCTTGTATCTGAAAACCTGTATATTTATTAAATACTTCCTTAGATGAAATTACTTTCTTAAATGACTCAGCAGAAGAAAACAGCTTTATATGCCTTGAAAATCTATAAATTTGTTGTGTGCTGTAGCTCAGCTAATTAATCCTTTTGATGTGTCACATAAATACAGATAATTTTCTGTGAAATTATTAGGGCTCAAGAAGATGGTAATTGCAATATTCTGAAACGCAATTTAACTTTGGACAGCTTCTCAATGTCCTTTTTGGGGGGGACGATCCCACATGTCAACACATGTGCATACAACTCATTGGTGGATAATGTTTCTGAGTGCAGGCAGGAGGAATTTGAAAGAGAAGGTTGAGCCAAAAAAAGGAGTATCAGTATCTTGTCCTTAACAATGTTCAAAGTGTTTTTAAATAATTATATTGCTTGCCATTCAACTTCATTAATGAAGGTATTGTAATAAATGTATAGACTCGTCACATAAGTGTTGGATAAGTCAAGCATAATTGCCTTAATCATCATGTAGGAAAACTTGAAAATAATATATAAAGGAGTAACAGAGAATTAGCATGTTTTGTATTTCTGAATTAATGTTTGCAAAATAAGGCTACTTGTGACAAATAGGAATGTTGAGATTTTACACAGAACAGAGATAAATAAAATTCAGGATTTAGTCTTCACGTATGTCAAATTCCACAGATTATCTCCAAAGGGAGGAGGAGAGATGGCAGAAATGAGAATTTTGCACTATGTTTTTCCAAAAAGAGACAAAAATTGCCTAACTTTTTTGCCAATAAATTATATGCACCGTGGTATCTTTTAGTCATCCTATCTTACAGGCATTACTATGGGGAAGCAAAAAGCTAAAAATCTTATTTATCCTGTAAAGTGAGATAAGAAAAATTCTGTTCTTATTAAGGAATTTTGAAGTTGTATTTACGAAATATATATATATAATGAGAATATAGGGTCATAAAGAATTTCTTGCTAATTTTCAGCTTTAAGCATGGACTTCAAGAGAGCTCAGAAAATTACATATTTGAAACCTATGTTGCACAGCTAATAAAATGAGTCAACATGCTGATGATACTTTATTTTGTTAATGGTAATCTTGTCCTCATGCTGTGCAGAAAATTGAAAATTGTCTGAATCAACAAATAACGGTGAGGTGTTTATTTTAACATACTTTTTTAAAAAGATTAATTTTGGTACCACCTATAAGGGCTTGTAAATGTATTAGCTAAGTATTACAGTTTTATTTAGTAAGACTGGTTGATAGATTTGTTTTAATGTTCTTTTTAGAAAGTTAACATAAAGGAGTGAAGGTCTTTTCTTTGACTGAAATTTAGCAGTCCTGTTAAGCATGTACTGGCTTATTTTCTAGGCTCACTTTTATTCCAGCTGTGAGTGGGAAACTTCAGGAAATCATTCCTAAAAAGTACCTTGAGGTGACTAAATTGCTACTTCATTTATATCAAGATGGACAAATTGAAAATCTGCCAACCACAGTCACCAGTGCAAGTCCTGCTGGACTCCCACCCAAACAGATGACACGTTCTGCCACCTCTGTGATGCAGATATGGGGGATTGATAGTTTCAAAGGTAGGAAGTTCTAGACCAACCTTGTAGATACTGAAAGCAAGTGGCATTCCTCCCTCTTCCCTCTGTCTCCTCATCAGGATAAAAAATACTGTCATGGGAAGCACGTGAGATCATTTTAGGGGCTTTTCTTTAAGCTGCAGTGGCACAGGTGTCCACAGTCAGCAGCAAGTAGGAAACAACTGTTGCAGTATGTGGCTTTGAGAAGGTTTTCTAGAAGCCTACCAGAACATGGCTAAGTCTCTTTTTATCAAGTGAAGAGCAGTACTAGCAGAGCTTTTCGTGTCCTGTGTTGCATCCTAGTAACAGTGCCCTTTCAGAGGGCTTGTTTACAAATTATTAAAATGAAACAACAGTGTTAGCAAGTGGCCAACACTAATTTACAAATCAGGCCTAAGTGAATCTGATTAATTGCCTTTTTTTCCTTGTTACATAATACAGAACAGTTTGGGAAGGGAACATATACTACTAACCCAAGGATTTATTTTATGGTATTACAGTGGGTATGTTGCAGATGTTCTGTGTTAATGAGATTGCTGTTTTACAAATGGGGATGCTCAGGACCAGAAAGGTTAAAATTGGAGAGTTAGCAATAGCTAGGCTTGAAGAGATGGCTCAGGTGTCAAGACTGATGCTAGCAGCTGAGATGCAGGGCAGGAGGGTATTAATCTGGTGCTTGAGGTGCTTAGCTGCTGTTCCTTCATGTGGCACAAACTCTTTGTATGATAAAGCTTCTGTGTCTTAGATTCCCTTATGGTGTTTAGTTCATTCACATTCTGTAGTTAAGAGACTTAAGTTTTGGAAACGGTTGGATTCTTTAAAGCCTGAAACACTGTGTCACTTGGAAGCTAGATTCATTTTTATCATTCTTGCACAATTTAATCATCTTAGAGAAGAAATCACTCAGTAACTGTTTTATAAGAGCAATCCTTTGTACCTTCTGTAAAGCATTAGAAAAAGTGTTCGCCTTTAGGATATATGCAAAGTACTTGATGCTTATAACAAAATAATAAATGTAGTTTGACTAAATAAGGATTCATAATTTAAACAAGTTTTCTGTAACCTCAACATTAATAGTTGTAATTTCAGTCTAGGATTGGATCTCTAAGAGAAACTACTGATGGTCAAAATGAGCTATGTATCCTGTAACACATCAAAACTGGTTTGTGATGTTCATCTGTTCCTGTGTGGCCTGCTCTGGGTGTTCCCTGCTGGCAGGGGGGATGGGCTCGATCTCCAGAGGTCCCTTCCAGCCCCTACCATTCTGTGATAACGACCCTATGATTGAAAATTCTCCAATTCAAGAACTCAGTTCTAAAACCTCTGCGTTTGCCAAACACCAAAGTCTTCTCAGGTGCAAGCTGATCAATCTTTGTATTTTGGGACATAGAGTCATGATATCCTTCCTAAGGTTCTGATTTGCCTTCATTGAGCCTCTGCAGCAGTTTAAGGCGCTTTGCCCGTTCATAGGCAGTTAGAGCTTAAAAATGCTTTGCTCAGAAGAGGCACAACTGCTTCATGACTGTGTTCTCTGTTTGTAACCTCCATTACAGCTACAGGGCAGACAGAAGAGAGTGTTACAGCCCAAACTGTGCCAGCAAGATTCAACAAAGCTCATGTGTCAGAGTTCTTAGTTAAAATTATGTTCAATTCACAATCAACAGTTTCTGTCTTTGTTGCGCATTCCCTTTGTTTTGTGCTGACAGGATTGTTTTCATAACTCTTGAATCTTTTTATTTTGCCATTTGAAAAGGGAAGGCTGTATGTGATCTGTGCAGAGACCAGCATTAGTGAGAGAAATTCCTTACAATGAGCAGAGGAGCCCAAAATCTCCAGGGTTCCAAGAGCTTTGTTATATTATTTGTTACCAAATACTAACTACCTTTGTTGAACAGTTCATGTGGCTTATTCTGTTAACTTGTTCTAAAGTCTCCTGTATTTTAGAATAATTTGTTTCTAATAACCAGGTTGCTTTGGCATAAAAGAAACAGCAGCTTCAGTATTCAACGATTATTTAAAAGCTGATCTGCTTTAGAAGCTGACCATGGGTTGGTTTTCATGTTTACTCTTGGGGGGGCTTGAATTTTTAAATTTTCTCCAAGTTTCTCCGTTTGAGACTTGGTAAATACAGAAGGGGGAAAGCTGGTGAATCCTTTCCTGGCTTGCATCATTGTGTATGAACTCTTCCTTCGTTCCACAAAATATGACTATTTGTGTTTGAGTTGGTTTTAGTATTAATACAGTATGGGCATTTTTATTCTGGGAATAAATGTTCATTCTTCATCATGTACTTTTTCTGCGTCCCCATAGTCTTTCCGGTAGAAATTTGAACTGTTAGCTGTAAGGAGAGTGATGGGGGGAGGGGAACAAAAAAAAAAAAAAAAAAAAAACAAAACACAAACCTGGTTTCAGGTGCAGGTGGCAAATCTTTGCAAGGTTAATAGCCCCTTCGTAATGGAATATGGTGACCTTAAGAAAATACAGTGATTCATAAATAAAAAGATACAAGAATCTTGCACTTCACTGCTCAACTCTATTGACCCTGAAATGCAACCATCAGGTGGCAACTAGCAGAAAGGTGGTGATAATAAATAATACCCCTTGCTGGTGACAGCACCATAAATGTTCATCATAATAAAAAAAATTGAGAGTGAAAAAAATATACAAATTGAAGATACTCTGGGACAACCGGGTACAAAATACAGCGGTGTGAGGTTTGAAAAAACATTTCAGTTTTTTATCTATCAGTACCAAATATGTTACTTGCATTAGGTGTGCTTTCTGGACCATAAAAAATGGAAAGGTCTGTCAAATGGAGCCTGTCCTTTCATGAGTTTGTTACAGAAGTGTTGTAAATTAAGCAGTTCCAGATTTTAATTTTAAGCACTGACCTAAAAGCAGGATAATCTCTGATGAATGGGGTTGTTTTGGCATGATGTTTTTGAAGGTTTGTCTCCGCACAAATATATATTCAGCAAATAAATGTGCTGTTTCTGAGTGTTTAATCTTTACAAATGCATAACTATGTATTTATATAATATATATCCATCCTCATTTCTGGGTTTTGTTTTGTTTTTTTTTTCTTTTGTCTTTGCAGTTTATTGTGGAGTGTCACGGGAATACACTTCTTCCCCAGTTTTTGGGCATGTATCGGCTTACTGTAGATGGAGTTGAAGTATATATGATTGTCACAAGAAATGTGTTCAGCCATCGTTTATCTGTTTATAGAAAATATGATTTAAAGGTGAGAAATAACTACTGACAAAATAACTGACAAAGTAGCTGAAATTCTTTACGATCAATGTTAGATTATGCTGATGCTTGAATATTGCTCAGAATTTTAATTCATTTCCATTTGTGGTATTTAAGAGCCAGCACTAACTGGTTTGCTTCTGCATCTAGGTTTAACAAAAATGAAGGCTGGTTTTAGAGAAAGTATGCAAGTTTATTTAAATAATTTATTTATTTTTTTAATTATATATATAAAGGACATCACTACTGCAAATGTTTTGTGTTTCGCTCTGTATTTATAAAAAAGTTAGAGAAGGTTCTTAAAAAAAACAAAACTGTTGCTTCTTAGCTTTACTTGTTTCAGAAGGTTTATCTGCTCGCTGTAATTTTGCCAATAGTTAATATTGCTTACAACAAATGCCCAAGATATAGTCTTAGCCTTTCTACCTAATGGACTGTATTTTAATTTTCTCCATAAAGTCTCCCCTTAGAAACTTAATTCTTTCTAATATGTTTAATTTCTATTCATTGAACCACTGAGTGCATCTGCAAATTTAAGATGTTTATTTAACATTCTATATTAAGAGATTTGTAATGCTGCATACTGCACCATCCTTTCCTACTGTCAAGTATCTACCTACCGGTTGGTTAGACAGTTGACTGAACATCATTTATAAGAACTGATTTCCAGAATGTCAGCAACTGACTTTCTGGTATTTAGTATTATGGGCAGTAGAGCTTACCTGAGGAAGATTTATTTTTTTTTTTAATTTGAGAGAACTGTATGTGTTTTAGAGCATCATAATGTTCAGATGCCTTAAAAAAGAAAAGAAAGCACAACAGAAACATAAATTGTATACAGTATGTTCTTAGCATTGGTGTCAACAGCTAATGCTCTTATTTGCCTTTGTGAATGCTTCTGTACTCTGTCCAGCTGTACAGAATTGCTTTAAAGATAAACTTCTCTTGCAATTTAACATCAATATCATGTTATTCTTCAAAACAAGCTCCTTCACTGGGCAGATTTAAAGTGACACTGCATATATTATAAATCACTTTCTCTTGGATTTTCATTGCTACAGCATCTGTGGATTTAGGTTCAGAGTCCTTTTTCGTGTGTATTTTTGACACCAACTTGTACTATTGCAAAAGTCTCTACCTGTGTGTATACCAAGAAAAAAGAGACTACAGATCAGCATAGGATTTCAAA
>JANHFX010019898.1:345-16280 GCA_027560015.1 Chloroceryle amazona
AGGGAGGGAGACTCAGACATTAGAAAAGGAAACTAGAACAGCTTTAATGAAAATTAAAATAATAATAAAAATAGAATACATATACAAATATATACAAAACCAATACTGAATGCAGCCCCCCCCAAAAGGCAATTATGTCACCATTACCACTGATGCTGCAGAGCAGGCACCAAGAGAGTCCCAGAATGGGCCCAGCAGCAGATGGGAGCTGTGTTCAGGAGCTTGATTTCTGGCACTGGTTTTAGCAACAGACAGATCAGGATCAAAGGCAAAACAGACAGAGTTCTCCTCAGATGTCAGCCACTGAAGAAGTGAGAAGAAGCTGGAAGAGATGAGCTGAGGGGTTTGACCATCCTGATCCCTCAGCTTTATATCAAATATGATGTAAATGGGATGTAATCCCTCATTGGTCAGTTTGGGGTCACCTGTCCTGTCTGCTCCTCTGTGCAGGTGCAGCCTTTTACTTTCTGCACTCCCCAGCATGGTACACAAGATCCAGCAGTGGCCTTGGTCTGCACATCAATCCTTCGTATTAACTTTAAACAGGGGGTATTATCACTGCCAGCAGCAGACACTGCCTGTGAAAAGAGGCTGCCAACTTCAGACAGTGCAGTGAGTTAGAAGAACCAAGCTGAAAAGTAAAAACAAGGAACAGAATTAGTTCTGTTCTCACTCAAACCAGGACAGAAATAAAACCCAAGAAAAGGTAAGTGATGCACAATGCAATTGCTCACCATCCACTGACTGGTGCCTGAGCAGCAAGTGATTCAACCCAGCCAACTCCCCCCAGTTATTATACTGGGCATGACATTCTGTGGTAGGGAATATCCCTTTGGCTAGTTCAGGTCAGCTGTCCTGGCAATTTCCCACCCCCTCCCAGCTTCTTGTGCTCCTCCTCACTCGCAGAGCATAGGAAACTGAAAAAAAATCTGTAATTTAGGATAAGTGCTACTTAGCAACAACTAAAACATCAGTGAGCTATCAATGTTATTTTCACACTAAATCCAAAACTTAGCACCATACCAGCTACTAAGAAAAAAATGTGAATCTATCCCAGACAAACCCAGGACAATATCTACACCTTATCCACCCAGGCAGTTAACCAGATAAACCTGTTATGTTCATGCCCTGATAAATATTAAGCCAGAAGAAGGCAAAGTTCCCTATACGCTACATTATTCAGATGCATGTCAGGCCAAGGCATAGCTTCTTCTCTACAGAGCTGCAGGTCCATCCCATTCCCACCTGCCCCCACATCATCCCAAGCAAGCTGCCACAACCTTCCCCAAAGTGATCTGCAGTCACTCAGGAGGTGAGCTGAATGCAACATTAGGGAATTAATGTCTTGTCTAATTAAGACGATGCAATCAACTGGTCCACAGACCCTTAAGGATGTTCTTAATAACTCTATTTTTATCAGCTTGAGTGCCAGACTCTCTAGTGCAAGGTGATCATTATTGCTGATATTGAAGTCAGGGAAGTTTTAGCTTACTGTATTTTCCCTGATGAGCTTTTCCTCTCTCTTAATCCACTCCCTCTGCCATTACTGTGCTGACTCCCATTTGCTGCCAGAATCCAATATGAAGTCATTTGCTCTAATTTATTTTAAAAGTACTGATGGCTGTGCTTCCAAAAACACATTCTTAATAACTAGCTTCTAGGCACTATTTTAGAATATAGTAAACTAAAAGAAGAAAAGGAAAAAACTCAAATTGCTTTTAGTTGAAAAGATATTTGGAAAGATAGTTTTCAAGAGCTACGTTCTTGTGGGAAGATGCATGTTGTCTATTTGTTTGTCTTCATTTCCTGATTCAGAAATGACTTTTAGATTCCCAAAGATATTTATAATAAAATAGTTTCTCTGTAAAGTTAAACATCTGCTGCTGCACAAGCCTGTCACTCGTTGCCTCCATTTGTCTGTGCAGTATTATTAGTAACATTTTAGCAGTTATTAGGAAGCCTTATAGTGCTTTATATTGGCTGGAGTTACAGAGAAAGAAGACTGTTCATGCCCTGAAGGTGTCATGACACGGGTAGCTGGTATTTCCTCATTCCCTCCCACCTTCCCTTGTGAGCTCTACTGTAGAAAGAGCAACAGTCAGAGGGCAAGTTACTCATTCACACATCATATTCCATAAGATCCTATTCCATTAAGAGAAGAACTGAAACTGGATGGCAAAATCCACAGAATGCTATGAAAGCAGCTGGACCCCTCCAGCTATTACACACGGTGATGCACAAGCCCAGGAATCTCCTTTGGCTGTTGGATGTATCATACAACTCTATGCAGAATTTTTTACCATGGGGTTGTGCAAACCTCCTTATTTTCTCCTATGATGGAGATTCCTGCACACGCAATTAATTGCTGTTTGAAAGTCTTTGTCTTGGTGAGTGAATGTAACATTGGCTATGAGATCCCTACACTGCACCAAACAGCACTGGCAAATCCCCTTGTCTTAGACGCTTTACTGATTTCAGGTGGATACGGGGAAAATCCCTTTTGCACAACTCAGTGCAGGAGGGAGGGTCCAATTAGGATTGTAATCATTTGACCAGTGCCAATGAATAGTATCTGTTTTCAGAGTTCATTTCTTTGCCTAAATAAGGTACTTGAATTAAGAAAAATAAATAAATAACTAAATAATCCATACTTGCCAGTTAGAAGGTTTTCCCTCTGACAAAAGACTTTTTAATTCCTTATCATGATAGCATCACACACTGCCTGAGGTAGGTCTTGTTAGTAACAATGCCAGTGTGAGGTGGAGATTTTTCAGCCATGGGTTTTGGAATTCTATTATCTGTGTTGAAATAAACATTGGGGGTTTTGCTTTGTTTTGTTTTGTTTTGACTGCTTGCAATTTCCTTCATGGAGAAAAAGGGAAAGGAAAGGAAGACAACAGGACAGAAGAGATGTTTCCAGTATATAAACAAGCTCGGACTGCTAGGTCACTAATGTCTCAAATTCTCTAGCTCATTGGGGGTGGCAAAAGAAAGCAACGCTTAGAGAGTCAGCTGCAGTCATCTGTCTCCAAGGAGCAGCTGCTGATGAGATGCTGTTATTAATGAAATGGGATTGCTCGGTGTTGTCGATTTACTGCAGTGTAGCCAATTCTGATTCATGCTACCATCATGGCTACCACTCCTGGGAGGCAGTAGGCTCTGTTGGTAGTATTGATAATAGTTGGGGCACCTGTGGTTGAAAAAAGGTGTAAAAAGCATTAGATTCAGAGTGTTTATGTAGACTGGTTTATGGTTGAATTGCCAGGTGACTGATTGACAAATCCCAGAGCTCAGAATTTCCTAGGCTCGTGATTCTTAGTCATCTGGGATTTGTTGAGGAAGAAATGACATTAGTTGTTATTCAAATTGGAAAAAAAAAATGAATCAGGGAGATTAATAACATAGTACTAGAACAGAAGTGAGTGTATGAATAAGACACTGTCAAATCACTCTAAGAATGGTTGTGCTAAACCTGTAGCTACATCAGACAGCTGGGTCTGAGCTTACAGATCCAGGAGCTGGTAAAGACATGGGCTCACAAGGTTGTGTGTGTATACGATAAGCCTTTTTACATTAATAGTGATGGCTCAAGCTCAGAGGCACCTGACGTCTTGTGATAAATGACAGTAAGTAGGAGGACATTGAGGATTCTCTTCAGAGCAGTAGGTCTCTTAACAGCAGTCCAGGTCCTTTATCCAAATCAGTTTTTAATACATCACAAAAAAAAAATACGTGATGTGTGCTGCATTCAGGTTTGGTAATTCTGTATTTCCTACTGTATTTTCTATAAAACAGCATTGTTGATGTTTTTATGCCTTCTTCTAATATAAACACATGCCTAGTCAAAGCAATTCTGATGCTGGGCTAGAGAGTTGGGCTTTCTCAGAAAACAGTCCATTCCGTGTACTGTATGTAACAGCTTTCATGAGGGATTATCTTAACTTGTGGTTGTGACACTCATCTGATACAAGGTTCTGGGTGCTTGAGACCCATTTGTGAAGTGGACAGCCCTCTGATGAAGTCTCACCTAGTGACTGTTCTAAAGTATCACTTTAGTACCTTAATAACAGGTTTAGGTGGCTATCTCCAGGAGGTTTGCCCCTCCAAGGCCAAGCGGGAGAACTGCCTGGAGAACTTCTGGCTGAGCCCTTTGAGCGTTTAGCCATAAGGTCATTTAGCACAGTTTGCTGCTGGAGACTTACTTGGAGCAAGGCCTTTGCCTTAGGCTTGAGGAACATAATAAATTGTGACAAGAGACCCAGCAGACTCGGAACTTGAGGAATGGTTTCAGAACAGCCTGCCAATGGTTTGTAAGAGCTTGCTAATCACTATCAATTGCAGTGATCTTTTTTCAAAGACAGTGGATTTCAATTGCAAATTCACATAGAACACAAAGGAGTCATCTGAATAAACAGCCTTTTATTCACTAGGATCCTTTTCTGGATTCAGACTGATGACTAACTCTGCACCCTAGCTATCCTCCAGGCCCCAAGCTTTTCACAGAATCAAAGAACAGAAGAGAGAAAGATACAATGGAGCAGCTTGTACTGTGAAGGAAAGATGGAAGGGCTGATTTCTAGTGTACAAAGAGAACCAGAGGCCCTTATACTGAAACATTGCTGGGGGTTGCTGTGATTTGTGCTGGAGGCCACACTTAAGACTGAGGCAAACAGTAGAGACAGCAGATGGGGGCAACTGGAGGCAAAAACAAGAGCTTACAGAAACTGGCTGATCTTTTGTCTCTGACGGTGGTATTTTCCAAAACTGGGTCTGTCACCTAGTATGCAGCTCTCAATGACACACATAAGGTGGAAGTATTTTCTTTATTCTCAGGAGAGTGCCAGGTCAAAATCAGCATATTAACATCCTAAAACACTGGTCATTTATATACAAAGTTTTAATTATATTCACCTTTCTAATACATATGCATTGTTATTCACCTGTATAATTGGTTAAAATATCCTTGCTTTCTATGTAAATCACCATGCACGCTCTGTCCAGTTCCTTAGCTATTTCTTCCCTTGTTGTTTTGAGGAGGTGGTATAATTGGGGCAGGTGGTCCATAAGCTGGTGACTGTGATCTCCCCCTGTCAGAATTACCTTTCCCCCAGTTTCACTTAGATTGGGTAATATACAACAGTTCTTCACAGCTAATTGGATGGCAAACTCATCATTCTTTCTACAGCCTTCGTTCTAGACAGAGATATCCTATTATTAATGATTAGATCCTGTTTCTGCTTAAAAGAGAGGTATGTTGCTAAGCATGTTACCAGGTACATAATTGCAAAAACCAAACCAGGCTTTTCCTATGCTCACTTTGACTAACTTAAAACATACTAACAACTCCATCTTCCAAACTTCTAATTTTTTATATGGCATTGATATCAGTGATTATGGAGAGGTTCTGCCATGGCACCATGGCTGGCACTGTTTTGGAAAGGGAAAAAGTATGTCATCATCACTTAGTTTGCATCAACCAAAAGGCATTCCAGGAAGAAATGCCTTTCTTACATCTCTGGCAAATCCTTTTAAGTTTTTCCCCATGCACAGGCTGTGGGACAGCAGCAGGGCATGGTACAGAAGTGGAACCAAAATACTATGGTTAAGGATTCACTAGATGCCAGCAAAGCACCCAGAAAGTCTTTCACACTGAGACAATTTCAACTCAGAAATCATAACATCACTCTTCCAGCAATGTTTTTGTCTCATTTCTACCTACCTTAAGAGCACTGTGGTGTTTGAAATAGCCTAAGCACTATGAGGCCTGGGCTTCCGAGAACTGTTTTGTCATATTTCTCACAGGTGTCCAGGCTACTTCTTGTTTCTTGTATCCTTTTGTTATTGAGAGACTGCTGCCAAGGGATGATCAGATGTCTTAGTGAGTTTTCCAGCTAATTTATGTAAAAATTTTATGTAAAAACATTCCTGCTATAAGGTTTTCATACGCAGGAGTTTTATATTCAGGAATTATTTTTCTTTTCTCCAGAATTTGTATTTTTTGTAATACAGCATCCTTATGAAATAGCCAGTTCTGGAGCTGTGTCTGTATCCACTGAAATCATTGAAATGCCACTGCGAGCAAGATCAGGCCAATTCATAGAAAATGAAGAATTAAGGGGTCAAGGAAGGAGACCTGTCTCCTTCTGTGACACTGGAAATATGTAGGTTCCCAAGACTACAACTTCAGAGGGAAAGAAATATTAATGGGAACAAACTAGGGGAAAAGTAGTGTCCTGTACACTTTTCACAGAGGAGACAGATTTGCTTTATTTAGTGGGATAAGGCCATTTACATTTATAGTGTAGTGTTGTTTTTTTTTCAGTGGTATCACATATATTTGACAGCCCAATGCAAAACCACTACAAAATCTGACTCTCTCACACTTTTTCTCTAACTCCTGAGATTCTAGTGCTGTTTGACTCTGTATTCCTCATTATCATGTCCTATGCAATGTTTCTGCAATTTAGTATCAAAGATGTCCCAATTTATTTCATTCCTTAATGTGCGTAATAGACATTTACAAGAACTGTTAAGTATTCAGCTTCTACTCAATTATAGATTTTAGCTAATGCCTGTTTTATTAAAAAGCTATTTCATCAACCATGGGCTTATTTTAAGAAAGCAAGCAACAGTATAGAATGCCAGTCATCTCCATTTTTGAGGGATCAAATTTTCTCACACTGAGTATCTTAGTCTGTAAAGTATCACACTAAATTAACCCTTGAGTCTTCAAGAACTGCACTTCCCAGAATGTCTCTGAAGTGTGAAGTCTTTATGAATAATTAGTGGGCTCTACTGAAGTACATGGAGTAAAATTTGGCACAAATCTGTTCTTCAAGCACATCAGACTGCACAGAAATTAAAAAGTGGGTATTTCCTGCCATCTAACCAGTGTTTATCCCAACATTCCCTCATGCTCCCTTCAGACAAAGGAGTCTTTACAAAAGTAGCACATAAGAGAACACTGGAGAGAGGCTGCAACAGCTGATCAAGATGAGAGTTGTGTCCCATCCTGTGTTTCTAGTATGGACAGTGTGCTAAAGGGCTGCTGGGAGGAGCTGCATCAGGCAATGTGTTCTTCACTGAGCAGTGTGTAAGGATGAGTGTTTTGCCTGCTGTTTCTTAAAAGTGTGGTTCTGGGTTATTTTCTTTTGTTTTGGCTTGGGTTTTTTTAATGATCTTTTCAATTCTATGCAATTGAACAAGCAGATAATCAAATGTTAACTTCAATGTGAATTTGTCAAGGCAACTAGAGTTGCTCCCTGACAGAAGGAAGATGATTTTTTTAAGTGTGGCTTAAAGCTACTATGCAGGGTTAACATGCAGCCGTTCACAGGGTGAGGACATTGCTACAGAATTATTTACAAGCCAGATCAAGCAGGGATTGCCATTTTCTATAAGTTTTTAAAAGTTCAGAATGACAGGCTTGCATAGCTCAACTCTACATGCTATTGCAGCGTAAAGCAGCCTTGTCCTCATCATACTGAAATAACTAATTCCTCTTCTCGGTGAGGAAATGTACATATACACAAAAAGAATGGTTGTGTGGATTTATTTCTGACTGTTAATGTCTGTGTAACTATATATGCAGATTAGGTATTGCCCTTGAAGACTTGGAAAGCAACGTGTGCCTCTTCCCCAGTAAACTTCATGTAAACAGAGCTATGCATAAGCAGCGTTTGTTATTACAGGGTCTGAGCTACTCCAGCTTCCCAGTCATTCAAAGCAAAATTTTGTTCTCCACTTTCTTACCTCCACTTCTGGGACAGTGGCAGTATCTCAAGTACCCTCTAAGCAGAACTTTCCTTTGCAACTCAAAAGTGATGTTTCCTCCAAGATCTTAGAGAAATTTCACCCCCACACATACTCCTGACCTTGACAATAACAGATGTTGGCCTCTCTGTGTTTCCAAGATGCCGCTGAAGTCCTCACCATTTTGTCAGTCTCTGAACCTGTTTGAACAGAGCTGCAAGATTTCCTCCTACCACAATGGGTGTACTTGTGTATGCAGACGTGTGCACATGTAAAATTTTTGCTCTGTCATCAGCACATAGAGGTATCTCTAAAATCAGTCACCTGTGCCACCAACTTTAGACCCAAAATTTTCCATGAAGAAGTCATCAATTTAATCAAGCTTTAAGAAAACAAATCTGTGGCATTTTGTCTTAAATGCATGTGTAGAGAGAAAAAAAAAGCTCCTCTTCTCCTTGGAGGTAGGCTCAAGTTGAATACTTAAAAACAGTAATGGAAATAATATTTACATGTGTTTAAGGAGTGCTTATTTTGTGGATGTCAGTATATGTGAAAATATTTTGTCTAGTGCTGCAGAGTAACTGGAAAACTTTTTGTATGGCATAATCCTTGGTATTAAAGATATGCTTAATTTAAAAAAATAGTAAATACACCATAATTGAGTAGTAGCCGAGGACTTCTTGCAGAAACTTAAGAATGCTGAAAGAAGAAACATATTAAAAGAAACATGTTTTTTTCTGTATCTCAGACCATATTCTGTCAGTATGTAGTAGGCTTTGTAAAGGGAAGTGGGGTTTTCTATATGAAAACAGTGGATACATTGTACAGCTGAGGTAGAAGAGAAGTTGGCAGGTGTCACAGTTAGGATTAGTCTGCACTAGGAAAACTTGCACTGAAACACTAGTTACACAGGCTATGAGTGTGTGATTTTTCACCATCATCTCCTTCACTGGCACATTTAAACTGACCCACCTGCATCTGTATTAGGATTTCTACCATTACAGCAATGCATTGTATCATTCACTTTTGGTCGCCATACTTAAATAAGCTGTTAGCATGTATTAACCTATATACACATACTTTCATCTGGTTTCCTAAAGGAAAAAAATTGTACATCAATCCTTACAATAATTCCTGGATGTGTTTGCTGTTTTCAACCAAGCCCAAAAAAGCAGCAGAGATCTCAGACATAATCACTTTCCCAGATGTTTCATAAAGACAGAATAGCCAAGTACAGGAAAGGCTTCCTGTTACTGAACCTACACCAAAGAGGAACAGTGTGGGTGCTTTTAAATGCAGGAGATGTGTCATTTATAATCCACACATTATTAGGTATTAGAGAATCTAACTGTAAGACATGCAGCAAGAACAAACTGGGCTTCTTGAGTTCAGCTGCTCACAAGAGCATATCATAGCATATCCCCTATACAGCATCCACCCTATCAGGCTAGTAGCATCAACACTATGGGTGCTGCCTCTTTCTCTAGGGTGGCATTGCTAGAACCACAAAACTTTCCGGAACTGTTCTAGGCTAGCTTTTGCCTATAATTAAATTTGTGAAGTTGAATTCACATGGTGCTTACAAGTGCATGTGGTGACCTGGCTGGTGTCCAGCTGTTAGAACCAGCAAGCAGTTTCACTTCAGCCATGAGAGAGACCTGGGTTCCTTACCAATCCAGCTTGTGCTTTGAAGTCTGGGATTTTATTTTGCTTTGTTTTGTGTGGATTTTTTGTTGTCATTGTTGTGGTGGTGTTTTTGTTGTTTATTGGGTTGGGTTTTTTTTGATTTGTTTTTCTTTTCTTCTTACAAGGAAATTAATTGAAAGCAACCCATTTCACATGCACTGAAAAATGACCCTTAGATAGCTGGGAGGAGTCATTGCCTGGTGTAAGTTCCTGACTTAACTCTTGAGTCTTGCCCAATGCAAATAAGGTATTTGCGTGCCCACAAGCAAACAGTGTTTGTGTGTGCTGTGAGGGGTGCTGTGGCTGTTTGTTGCTCATTGGGCAGGGTACAGATCCTCTGCCAGTGCACAAGGTAAGTTCAATTTCTCTAAGTGTCAGACCTCAAGGGCTGAGGGTGACCTTGAGTCTCAAGGTGTAGTTGCTCGTAGAGATCCAGCTATGGTTACTACCAGGACAAAGGCTGTTGATAGGAAAACTGTGGGCACACAGACAGAGGCCCCATGCAAACATGTGGGCGTCCAGGTCTCTGGCTTCGGAGAGTGCCAGAGCCTGGCACTTGCAGAGCAAGGGAGCGGAGACAATACCTTTGTCAGTTGTGAGCAGGTGAATGATCTGCTCAGACAGCTGGCTGAGCTGAAGGATGAAGTGGAGAGGTTGAGGAGTATCAGGGAGTATGAGAGAGAGATTGACTGGTGGACCCACACACTGAGAGAAAGGAAAGAGATTAAGGCCCCACATAAATCAGAAGATCCCCTCCCTTCTTCTTACCAGGCAGTAGGAGGGGACCTCAGAGAAGAGGAGGAATGGAAACAGGTCCCTGCTTGGGGAAGCAGGTGAATCCCCTCCTGGCCTCCCCCACTTTCCCAGTTCCCCTTGAAGAACCTTGGGTCCTGCAGGAGGAACTGGATGTTGGAGAGGAGGATGGTTCACCCAGGCCAAGAATGCCAGAAAGACAAAGTCACCATAGACCCGGCATCACAACTGGCTCCAAAAGGAAAAACAGTCAGGTCATTGTTGTGGGTGACTTTCTACTGAGGGGGGAAGAGAGGCCAATATGCCATCCTGACCCACTTCAAAGGGAAGTCTGCTGCATCCCTGGGGCATGGGTAGGGATGTGGTGGACAAACTTCCTGCCCTAGTAAACCCATCTGATATTATTACCCTCTTTTAGTGTTTCAGGTGGGTAGTGATGATGTGGGTAGAAGGAGCCCAAAATCATTTAAAAGGGATTTCAGAGCCTTGGGAAAGCTGCTTAAGGGATCAGGAATGCAAGTCGTGTTCTCCTCTATCCCTTGAGTGGCAATCATGAATGAAGAAATTAATAGGAAAAGACAACAGGTCAACTCATGGCTCCGGGACTGATGTTATTAGCAAGGCTTTGAGTTTCTTGATCATGGGCTGCTATATGAGATGCCTAGCCTGCTGGTGGCAGGTGGGATGCACCTGTCCCAGAGGGGGAAAAGGATTCTGGGGCAGGAGTTGGTGGGACTCATTGACAGGGCTTTAAACTAGATATGAAGGGGGAGGGGGATAAAACCAGGTTCAATAGGGATGGACCTAAAAAAAGCCTTCAGTCTATTGTCCTACTCAAGGTAATTAATGGTGGAACATGGGACAGTAACAGCACAGGGCTCACTCATAGGTTAGTAACAGTGGAAGCAGACATGAAACTAGAATTGAAGGGGAAGGGAATAAAACCTGGTCCACCAGTAATGAACCTAGGGGTAAAGGACAAAGGATGGGACTTAAACTAGAATCTAATATCCTGGTGGGAGTCTGCTATAGACCATCTGCCCGGGATAAAGACAGTGATGAGACATTCTTCCAAAAACTTGGAGATGTCTCGTGTTCACTACCCCTTGTTCTCATGGAAGATTTCAACTTAACGGATGTCTACTGGAAGTACAACACAGCAGAAAGGGGGCAGTCCAGGAGGTTCCTAGAATGCGTGGGTAACAACTTCCAGTTGCAGCTGGTAACCAAGACTACTAGGGATAGTACCCTGCTAGACCTACTGTTTACAAACAAGGAAGAGTTGGTGGGAAATGTAGTGATCGGAGGTCATCTGAGGTACAGTGACCATGATATGTAGAATTCTCAGTATGTGGTGAAGTCAGGAGGGTTGTCAGCAAAACCTCTACCCTGGACTTCTGGAGGGCTGACTTTGGTCTATTCAGGATGCTAATTTGGGGAGTCCCTTGGGAAACAGCTCTCAAAAGCAAAGGGGCCTGGGAAGGCTGGGTTTACTTTAAGGATGAAATTATGAAGGTTCAGGAGCAGGCTGTCCCTACTTGCTGAAAAATGAGCTGGCAGGGAAGAAGACTGGCTTGGCTGAACAGGGAGATTTTGCAGGAACTCAGAAGAAAAAAAAAGAGTGTATCAGCTTTGGAAAGAGGGTCAGGTGAACCAGGAAGCATTTAAGGATACTGTAAGGTCATGTAGAAAGAGAATTAGAGATGCAAAAGCTCAGTTAGAACTTAAACTGGCCAAATCTGTTAAGGATAATAAAAAATGCTTTTATAAAGGCATTAATAACAAATGGATGGCCAGAGTAAATCTTTAACCCTTATTGGACAAAGAGGGGAACATAGTAACAGAAGATAAGGAAAAGGCTGAGGTACTCAACACCTTCTTTGCCTTAGCCTCTAATGAAAAGATTGACTATCCTCAGGACAACTGGGCTCCTGAGTTGGTAGATAGGGATGGGAGCAAAAGATCTCTCCTGTAATCCAGGAGGAAGTAGTTAGTGACCTGCTGTGCCACTTAGATCCTAACAAGTCTATGGCTCCGCATGGGATTCATCCTAGGGTCCTTAGGGAGCTGTCACAAGAGCTGGCTAAGCCTCTCTCCATCATTTATCACCAGTCCTGGCTAACTGGGGAGGTCTCAGATGACTGGAGGCTGGCCAATGTGATGCCCATCCACAAGAAGGGCTGGAAGGAGGATCCAGGAAGCTATAGGCCTGTCAGCCTGACCTCAGTGCCTGGCAAGGTTATGGAGCAGATCATCCTGAGTGCCATCAAGTGGCACATAGAAGACAACCAGGGGATCAGGCCCAGCCAACATGGGTTTAGGAAAGGAAGGTCCTGCCTAACCAGTCTTATTTCCTTTTATAACTGGGTGACCCATCTGGTAGACAAGGGGAAGGCTGTTGATGTGGTCTACCTAGACTTTAGCAAAGCCTTTGACAAACTCTCACACAGCATCCTCCTGAAAAAGCTGGCAGCCCATGGATTAGACAAGTGGACCCTTTGCTGGGTTAAAAACTGACTGGATGACCAGGCACAGAGAGTGGTTGTGAATGGTGTTGCATCCAGTTGGTGTCCGGTAACCAGTGGTGTCCCCAGGGATCAGTACTTGTATGTATATTGGCCTGTATCAGGAATAGTGTGGCCAGCAGGTCTAGGGATGCAATTCTGCCCCTGTACTCAGCACTGGTCAGGCCTCACTTTGAGTACTGTGTGCAGTTCTGGGCCCCACACTTCAAGATGGATATTGAGGTGCTGCAGCAGGTCCAGAGGAGAGCAACGAGGTTGGTGAAGGGACTGGAGGGGAAGTCTTATCAGTAGAGGCTGAAGGAGCTGGGGTTTTTCATCCTGGAGGAGATAAGACTCAGGGGAGACCTCATCACGCTACACCTACCTGAAAGGTAGTTGTAGTCAGGTGTGGGTCGGGCAGCTGGTGACAGGATGAGAGGGCATGGCCTGAAGCTGTGCCAGGGGAGGTTTAGGTTGGATATTAGGAAGCACTTCCTCATGGGAAGGGTGATAGAACACTGGAATGGGCTGCCCAGGGTGGTGGTGGAGTCACCACCCCTGGAGGTGTTTAAGGAAAGATTGGATGCTGCACTTAGTGGCATGATTTAGGTGATGTTGTGGTGTTAGGTCATCAGCTGGACTCAGTGATCTCAGAGGTCTTTTCCAGCCTCAATAATTCTGTGATTCTGTGAATAAGGAAAGGACTTCATTGAGGTTGCAAATTCAAGCACTCAGAACAAGGAAATGCCAAAAATGAAACCTGAAAAAAATTGCCATATACTTTGTTGTTGTTTTTTGTTTGTTTGTTTTTTAATTAGCTGTACAAATCTTAATATACAAAAGTTAATTCAGTGCTCTGGAGGGTAGATCCTAAGGAAAGAGAATCTGATTCCTTTTCATCCTCCTTGTCTGTAGCACCTAAAAAAATACATATTGGGGACCTTGAAAACCTTTCTCTGAATGCAGAAGGGGTTTTTTTGGTTTTTGGTCTTTGTTTGTTTGTTTTGTTTTGTTTTTTTGCTATGAGCTTTCCACTCTGACATGGTATCTAACAGCTTCAAAAGATTAATCAGTTATCTTTTAAACCCCAGTTTAAATAAGAGGGGTTTATTATTCACATTTTCCTGGTTAGACTTTTAAGAAATAGATGTACTACATCAAAAAGTAGGATTTATCTCTCCACTGGAGAGTTTTATCAGGTGTAAAGCATCCAATCCATAAATCCTATTAGATTCAGCTGCAGCTTAACACTAATGAAAGCAAGAAGTCAGATTTTTACTATGGCTTCCCAGAAAATGTGGAACATACAAATAATCAGCTGCATAGTTTGGACTCAAGGCCAGAAAGTGACTAACACACTCAGCATCAGGTTGCCTGGCTTCTTGACCCTTGGTTCTCAGGATAACACCTAAATCCTGAGTAGAGTGCCTTGGAACAATAGCCCCAAAAATCTCTAAGTGTAGTACACAAAGCTGCTTAAAGTAGCTCGTAGGGGATACTTTCTATGTAGCTGTGCTACAAACTCAACCACTCTCCAGAATTAAGTACCTCATTCAGAGATTTTAAGTCTTCTCCCTCTGCCTAGACATGTTCCTTTTTTAAAAATGCAGCCATGGCATTGGTCTTTTAAAATTTGGCTTAAGAAACACCCTTTACCAATCTCTTTCCGTGTAACTTTTCAGTAGTTAGACCATTAGCCTGAGGATGTCAGTGAGCTGGATTCAACTTCTTCATAACCAAATGGGAGGAAGGCTGCCAAATCTTGATTTTCTGAACAACAGACTCACCCACCCCACCAGCAGGAATCTATCAGGGCCTTGAGGGCACCACTAGGTCTTAATGGCCCTGATCAGCCTTACCTTTCCCCCTCACCCACACACTCTGCCCACAGACTAGGGCTCCATTTAAGCCCAGGCCAAGGCTTTCCCTCCCTGCCTGAGCTGTGTAGTAGATGGATGTACCTTTGGTTTAGTCTCCTGGATGGATCCACATTATAGCCTGACCTCCAGCTGTAGCCCTACCTACTGCTGCTCCTGACTACAAATCCTGCATCTGATTTATCTTGTCTGGGACCGAAATGGCCCTTGCACTGAGCTATGACTGCTCTGTTAGGTACTGTGAAGCAGTGTCCTGGCTGGTGAGAATACTGCCTGTGCTGTGGTCACCCTTAGCTCCAGCCTTGTCCTTGCTGCTCCCCGAGAGAGTTGTAGCTTCTTGTCCTTCCCAAATGTGGCATTTTAGTGAGGATGTTTCTCTCTTGCTTCCTAGAGAATGTTCTCCAATGACTAGTCTGGGGAAGTATTGCTTATATCCTTCTGTCCTGTTCATAGTACAGCTTTCATAGCTGTTTGCTTCGAGTACTTTTAAAAAATGTTGAAAAAAAAATATAAAATACACTGAGGATAAACACTGATGCTATGTGGCTATTATTGACCAGGACTGTAATGGGGATCTCCTCCACCTTTGCCTGCCCCTGACAGACAGCATGGTCCCAGTGAGATTTCACACCAGGCATTACCACCTTCCCATGCTCTGGGTCTGTAACACAATTCTTGCTGTTGTCTGTTTAGGTTTCTTCTCACTCCATGGACAGAGCCTGACAGCAAGCGTTTGCATTTTCAGACAGAGAATACTGTGCGGCAGGGTACTGGCTGCTTGGATGACTGCCATATGCATTTATTTCTCTCCACAGCACTCAGGCCGTGGAGCTGATATTCGCTCCCCAGTTTCCACTTGAAGCGGCAGATACTCACAGGTGTCCCTCACTCCGCGGCTGCCTTGCAGCTTGCCCTCCAGGAGGGCCTCCGTGCGAGCACAGCCTGGCCTCCCGCTCCATCTGTACCCCGCGTTTGCGCCAATAAGGGGTGACGAGTAGTGAGCCCAGACGCCGGCAGCCCTCAGGGGATGGGGTCTGCCCTGCGCTCCTTTTCCTAGCCCGCCGCCTCCCCGTGCTCCGACTCTCGCCGCAGAACCGCCGCCCTTCCGCCCCGAACACCATTTGCCCGCGCTCCCCAGCCGCCGAGCGGCTCCGGAGCCCGCAGCAGAGCCCTTCCGCCTTGGCCTCCGTCGGGTGGCACCCTGAGGGGTAGGTGAAGCTGCTGCGGGGGGGGGGGTCTCCCCTTCCAACCGCCCCGGGAGGAAGTGACATGGCGATGGCGGCGGGGAGGGAGGAAGGGCGAGTGAGGGGCACCCTGTTCTTCTCGGAGCAGCCCGGCGGGTGGAGCCTGGCGGCCCCGCCCG
>JANHFX010019900.1:0-15963 GCA_027560015.1 Chloroceryle amazona
TGTTGTTGTTTGTGTGGTTTGTAGGGTTTGGGTTGTTTGTTTGTGTGTTGGTGTGGGTTGGTGGGGGGGGGGGGGGGGCGGGGGATAATCCTTTTTATCCTGTAAATCCTTCTTTAGGGCAGGCTGGGCCTGCAGGTTGCTGGAGGAAACAGCAGTGCTGGGTGCTCGCTCGTCATCGGGCAGAATTGTGACTCGGTAATGAGTTTTGTACCCAGAATAAAAATCTATGATGTTAGTATTGAGAGGGTAAGCACAAAGCTCAGAAACAGAAGAAACTCTCTTGACTACCATTTTTTATTGGAGGGCAGAGATATAGAGCATCCATCCCCGGAGTAATGGGGATGCACTTTTCCCAAGATAATCTTCCTTCGGGGCTGTATGTCGTGCTCAAAGCATCATTTCTCTGCTTGACAAGGTGTTTCTCTTCTGAAGGTGTCCGCAGCTAAGTACACTGAGGATCTTTATGCTCTGCAACTGATTTGTGATTCCAAATGTCCTGGAAGAGAAAAAGGAATTAAAAAAAAAAAAAAAAATGAATCAGAGGGTATCAGAGCCTGCTGACTTTGTCTGGGCTTTCCAGAGATAAAATATAGTGTATTACTTCACTGTATCACCTAAACCTTCTTTGTTCTCCTTTCAATAGGACGATTAAACAAAGACCTACTAACCAAATTAAAGTATAAAATGAACGCTGAGATATGGAAACCTTGCCAGGAAGAATGTTAATGAATGAAGTTCACTAAAGGCATGCTGGCTAAGTTTTCAATACAAATAGTTTTATGGCCAATCTCTTTAGATCATAGCAGTTTTCTTTAGAAGTTTTAAGTCTCAAAAGTAGATGAGTTTCCTTCGCCGGGGAATGAATTAGATAATGCTCTGAATAAAGTCCCTCTTCACAGCCTTGTCAGTCATGCTGCTTAGGAAACTCTCCCTTTCTTCTGGGGACTTTTGGATCAGCTGTAACCTAAAAAGTAGAAAGCTGCTATTAATCCATGTGTGCTGTAAGGCAGCGGAGGCTGTAACGGGAGATTTACGGCCAGCAAACAGCTCGTACCTGGCTGATGTGAGAAGAAGCCTTTAAATGTGAGCTGATCTCGCTGCACTTTCCCTCGAAGGTGCTGTTTCAGCCCATCTAAGGTTTGCGCCAGGTGAAGGGGGGACAGATTTTTTAGCAGGAGCTGTTGCAATAGGACAAGGGGTGATGGTTTTAAACTTAACAGAAGTAGATTCATTCACACTGGATATAAGGAAGGAATTTTTGTTGCTGAGAGGGGTGAGACCCTGGCCCAGGCTGCCCAGAGAGGTGGTTGCTGCCCCATCCCTGGAACCATTCCAGGTCAGGTTGGCCAGTACTCTGAGCAACCTGCTCTAATTGCAGATGTCCCTGCTCAGCTCAGGGAGGGGGTTGGACTAGAAGAGCTTTAAAGGTCTCTTCCAAACCATTCTGTGATTCCAAGATGCAGTCCCTCATGCCTATGGAGTGACCTTTTACACCAGAATGTTAAACCCTGGGATGTTCTCCATAGGGAAAGAGGAGAGCTGGGGGCTAGAGGACCACCATGCCCACTTCTCCCACTCCCCTATAATTTTCCTTCCAGTTCTTGTTTGCTCCAAAGACCCTGACCCTTAACTCAGGTTTCTGGTGGCCAGTGCTGAAACCACAGCAGCTCAGGGATTCTTGGGTGCCTTGCACAGAAGACGACTTGATTTTAAATGTGGTGGCACCGAGCAGGCACTGATAGTTGAGATTTGGTGGAACTTTGCTGCCTTGAGCTACAGCCAAGGAGGACAGTTTTTCAAGAAGCAAAATGTCCAGTAAACCCAGGACAGGTAGAAAATCTTCATCATATTTTTTAGAACACAAGGAGAAAGTCCTTTCTCATGAATACACAGTTCCTGGTTGTGTTTTCATAAGGACTTTGAAACAGCTTTATAAAACCATACATAAAATAATCAGGTTATTTCATTGTCTAAACAAGGAGATGGGGGAGAAGGAGACGTAAAACCCATTTACAAAGATGTAGGTTTCGTCACCTGTCACGAGTAGGAATATGGTTTATAAATTAGAAAGTGTTGCCTGTCGATTCCTCCCTAAGCCATCGTGTGTTTGACAACTCACTGTGCCTGTCCTTTCCTTACTGTGGAACTAATGACAAGTGTGATGGGGTGTCACCAGCCCGACACACTGGTGTCACCCGGGGGCCTCCGGCACCGCTGCTGCTTAGCTGCGTGCAGGACACCTTCAGTCTTCTTCTTTCAAGCTGATTCCTCCTCAGGTGTGAGACTTCAAATTATTTGCTGCAGATTTTTTAAATTGGGCATCCAAATTAAAAATAAAATAAATGGTTTTTCCCTTGTACAGAAACAAATTAGGAAATAATTAGGCAGGGAATAGTGGGCCATTGGCTATTTTTACCTGAGCTGTCTTTTCTGATGAGTGCTGTAAGAACTGTCTTGTTTAGGGTATACATCTGCTCATGGGTTTTGTTGTCCACCTGATAACCATTGCACATGTTCAAAGGGAGAACCATCATCCCGTTATCCTGAGAGCTGGACACAGTTCTCAGCTCTGTAGTGGCTTTACTGGTGCGTTTGGGCACAGGAGCAGTGTGTGTCCCAGTTTCCATCCTCAGGAGGAGGATAACGTTTCCTGCTCTGGCAGCTCTGCTTCAGCCTCAGACCCAGGTGATGTGAAGCTTGTAAAGACAGCCCAGACCTTCCCAGGAGTTAAATAACTAGAACAACACTTGACACAGGGTGGGTAAAACCGCAGAGTTATGAGGAGCAACCTTAGTGCTGGGTCTGTCCTTGAACCTGCTCCTCAACTGAGCCTTTCTCTGCACTTACTACATTTATGTTTTCATTGAGGTTGAGAGCTGGAAACCATCTACCACACTCCTGGACTAGACAGATCCTTTGGCTTTGCAGGTTTTAGTTGACCCTCTTCCATCAAGTTTTCCAGCATGAATCCAACCCTCTTTTCATCCACCGATTTTGAGCCTTTCTGTGAAAGGAGCCTGTCTGGGCTCACCTTATTTTGCTACTAGCTCTTTTTTGCTTCCAGGGATATCTGGTGGGCTTTATCTGAGGAACAGTTTCTTGCTTAAAATTACTTCGGGGCTGTCAAAATGCACCTCTCATAATTTATACAATAGCTGCCTTCTCTAGGCTTTGCGGGCTGTGAAACGTCTGAGTTAGTGCTTGGAGTTGGCATCTGTTAGGATGCTGAGGATGAAATGATGCTGTTGTTCTCTACATTTTCTGCAAAGACAGATGCTCAGTCAAGCCCAAAACCCAAACCTTGGCCTCAGTATCTAATAACCCAGCCCAGCCACTGGTGCTTAGTGCCACCCACTTTCTAAAAGGCCAGATTTGCAGCGTCATGGCTCAGAAGGAAGCAGATCCCTTCAGCCCTCCCAGTTGCCACTGGATAAACGCCACGTTTACTTGCTTTCAAGGATTCCTTTGTCTTCCCAAGCAAGGATGTTCAGCAATTTTGTGCTGAGGATCCCACTGAAGGTGGTGTGGGTATCAAACTCATGAGATTAAGTTTGGGAATATAGCCATGACCTGTGTAAGGTCTCGAAATGAACCAGCAACGGGGTCCCTTGGAGATGTTCTGGCTTGGTGGACAGTTGGCAATGGAGAAATGTCTTTCAAACTCACTGAACTTAAACTGCCATACGTATATCCTGTCTGGGATGTTTTTAAGACTATGTGGAGGTTTCATCGCAAACATGGCAAAGCCACGAGCTCAAGCAACCACCACAGTGTATCTGCTTAACCTTTATTCAGACTGGATTTACTCAACTCAGACCACAAGGGAAATATTTTACAAACCCTTGTGTCCCTTAGAGCTGGAGAAACATCTGCTGCCAACCATCCCCTTCGGAAGCTGATCCTGCTCCCCTGATCCTCTATGTCTGTAATTTCTGTGCTCTGCTACATTTGGCTCCATGACCTATGGGGGGAGAGGGCCAGAAGGATAGACCATTTTTGCCCTGTGCTTCCCAGGTCATACATTCCAATCCAGATGTGTTTTAAGATGGTGACTTAGCTGTTTTGAAGGTGCCATATGTACAAGTCCTTTCAAACAAGGGTACACCTGGGCCATGGACAACAGAAATGCACCCAGGAGCAGCACACTGAGGCAACTCATGACCAGTTTGTCCTTTCTGTGCAGCATCTAGCTTGGCAGCTGCTAAAACAATTATGCCTTGAAAGGAGTAAACCTGAAGCACGTTCATTCTTTCACCCACAGCACACACAGTAGCATGGCTCCATGATGAGACCAGGGCTCATGACCTTGTGGTGTCTTTTTTCTCTTTATTACTGCAGTAACAAAAATGTAGGATAAACAAGTAGTTCTTACATGATCCTTATTGCTGATGGCAAAGTTTCAGCTGCTCTCTGTATGAATGGCAGTGACCTTTCCAACAGTTTGAGCCTTTTCTACCCATCTGGCCAAGCACAAGATTCTTCCGTACCACTGAGGACATGGACCTACCTTTCTTAGCGTGGCTTGTGCAGATATAGAAAATGGGGTTCATTTTCTCTAATGAATCTAATCATCATGGGGTATTTTCATTCTTTTGATGGGCTTGAATGGGAAAAGGATGAAGGGGCGAGCAGAGAGTGAACTGTTGTAAATGACTGAGAACACAGACAGTTTGAGTAGATGTATTTGTTAAGTATATAAGAACAGCTTGATTCCACCTTCGCCCCTCATCACCTCTCTTGAAGGCTTTGGAGTTCAGCATTTGCTCACTGCAGGTCCAGCTCATCTCTGTGCCCTGGATCTTTGGAAAAAATAATTCTTTGGAGCTAAAAGAGGCACAGTTTGCAACTTCTTGCATGTCTAAGGACAGATCTGCTATTGCAAATGATGTTGAAGCCCAAGGTGAGCTTTTTGCAGGTATCAGATCCTCCTTCCAAGCCAAGAAGTTCCCACTACTAGAGAGCAACACTATGATCTACTTAAGTTTTGTAAGCCGTTAATGAGTCACTTGATAGCAGCCAGATCAGTTCACTTACATGGAAAGGGCTCCTATTTCTTCTGGTGACATTGACTTGGTGTGTAGAGCACGCGAGCATGGAGCTCCAGTGACTGATCCTTCCTACACTCGCTTGCACAAGGGTACAGCAGCGCGATGGACTCATCTCAGATTCCTTCAGGAGGTGGTGACAGAGCTCCACCTTAATGAGTTCATCGCCCTGCCAACATTCTTCCCACACCCAGGTGCCCATGTTGGCAAAGCTACGCTCCACCAGCTCACTGGAGAATGTTCCCCGGGCTTTTAACAGGCTACAGATCTCGAGATGCCCGCCCGACTCCTCATTTTCAGTTGGCCTCAGTTGATGGTCCGGTTGTGCTTACAGCAGAACCAAGCGTGCTGGTTTGGTGTTGGTGAAGGAGAGCGGTGGGGAGATGGGGGGTGGACCAGATTAATTGCCAGGGCTCCCACTAGGCCAGGTTTTGTACAAGTCATCCAGTGCGCAGGTGGGTGGAGGGAGGAGCCAGTGCCTTAGCCCGTGCCTGAGGCTCTGATGAGTCTTATAGCAGCTCTGTTTACCAAAGCCATGCCTAAATGGCTGCAGAGCTGCATCACGTCTGTTTTTCTTCTCGTTTCTGGACCACATGCACTGGTCATGGAGTTAACGCTTGCCAAAAGGTATTACTCGGATTTCTGGTATGAATCTGGCCTTGGATGCACACCTTGCAAAATAGTTTCAGAGCTGAGTGTGCTCTTGGCATTGCCTACCCCAAGGTACTCCAATTTTCTGCAACGACTTCGGAATTCAGCTGTTTACCTCCATTTTGAGTTACCCTTATGTCAGCCAGAGTGCCATGCTGCTTGCAATGGGTCCATCACTTTGATTTGCCTGGCACTGCACGTTTCCCCTCTGTGCAAGACAACTGCTTGTTCTCATCTCTGGAGATAACACCTTCCACACCTCTGGTGTCCAGGAGTATGGAAGCTGTTGGAGATCAGACCTTTGCAGATAGCAACCTGCCTCTTCCCTGCTGGCAACACACTCTACAGCCAGGGAACACAATTATTCACTAATTTATATGAATTTAAGACATAAGGGGACCTCCCAAGCCATGCAGTCAGATTTTGCCACCACGGTGCAACATGTCCCACTGTGCCATTCTTACCCTTGCATGTGTTCAGGCAAGTGGGGTGGGGGTACATGTCCCCAACAATTGCTGCAAGAGAGCATTAAAAACAGATAACTATTCCCTGCGGATATTGGTTTATTGGCTTAAGGACTCAAAAGCTGTGGTAGTTCCCATCAGATGTGCTTGGAGAAATCCTGGGGCCGGGCTAATGTCACTCACTTTCTGTGAACAAGGACCGATTTGTTTTCTGCTGGCGTTACGAACAGTGAAACTGAAGAAGGGCGTTGAAGTGATTTGTGCCAGGTCACAGAGCACATCAGGGGCAAAGCCAAGATGGGAACAGGCACCTCCCAGATCCCACCTTCCCTCAACACCAAGCAGACCGTACTGGTGCCAGAGCCATCTGAGACCAGGAGGGTCCATATCTACAGAGAAGAGCCACTTGATGATACAAGAAGGGAAACTTTCTTCTGCTTTCTATCTTGAGGTCCCCTCTAGCAGCTAATCCTTGCTTTAGTAGTGACATCTGTTGCAAAATGCACCTTTGAGTGTCCTTCACCCTTGGGCACCTCTCCAGGTATTTTTCCAGGCACCTTTGTATGAACCTATCACTGGGGACACCAGTTTACGCTTTTTATCCCGGCAGTGTGTCTCTGCTGCCAAGATCTCTATAGATCTCTATATTATGCACACACAGAAGTCTGGATCCCTCTGCAAGGTCCTTCCAAACCAAAGGCATGAGGAGATGTCTGTACGTGGGCTTCCCCTGAGGCTGCCTGACGCACCTCCCAGCCACAACTGGGCTACGATGCAAAGTGAGCTCAGCAAAGCACTTGCAAGAATTGGGCAGGAAGTGGTGATTTTGCATAAAATCAGGTTCATTTCTTCTTGAGCTAAAAGATGCACCTCTGCAGAGACCCCAGTTGCTTTGTCACAGGTGTACACGTAGACAGGACCACGGTCTGGTGAGCAAACGGGAAACGAGAGTCTCCCGACTGGTTGAGATAAACTCCATCAGCCGACAGACATCTGAGAAAGGCATTTCCATTTCTGTGGTCCCAGGTCAGGATAATGTGTTTCTAAAGCCACACTTGCTTTTTCTGTAGGTTATTTGCACAGCATCTCCGAGATGATGCGGTTTAGCTGCCTCCACTGTAATTTTCCACACCCAGCTTCTTCTTTGGATTTATTTTTTTTTTTCAGTCTCACCTTAACTCCAAATTTATTCGTGTTTGTTTTTGTTCATATGGTAATCACAACATTCTTTTGATACATTTGTTTTTAAGCCTTGATTTACTGATATTTGCTTGGAACCTTCGTTCCAGTTTACCATTTTTTGCGCGTGGGGATATTTTAAATGAATATAATTACATTTAATAGCTTTTGCAGGTACTAAAGCATCTTTTGATTTGAGTCCTAACTTTTGTTATTACCCCCCACACACATACACACCTTTTTAGATATTCTCTCTTTAACCGATGCCTAGAGATTAATTAAAGTGTCATTAAAATGCCTTTAGTACGTTTTGTGTCCTACATGCCTGGAAATATTTTTTTCCCACAGTCAGAATTGTTGTGCTTGTACCAACAATAACTGGCATGTGTCTTGTTTTGTAGATCACACTGAGATATAACAAATGCTCCTAATTAGAAGAAAACAGATTCCTTTTTTGGATGCCTCTTCAAAGTTTTCTCAGGAAGACCCACTAGTTTTTCATTTGCATCTCTCCATCAGTCTTGGCCAACTCTGATGCGGGGGCCAAGCCCTCACTCGGGACCAGAGCGAGAGTCCTGCGCCTCAAAACATTGCAAAATGGAAATTCAGGATCTGCCCAACCAGTTATGAGACAGTTTCTACCTCTTCCATAAATTTTCAAGCTTTAAGTGTTTAAATGTGTATAGTCCTCGGGTACAAAGTTTCCCTCATCTTTACAATATTTCTGCTTGGGAAAAAAACATAGACCATATGTGGCAGGAGTTCCAGGGTGCTGGAACACCTCTCCTATGAAGAAAGGCTGAGACAGTTGGGGTTTTTCAGCCTGGAAAAGAGAAGGCTTCAGGGAGACATCGTTGTGGCCTTTCAGTACTTAAAGAGGACAGTCAGAAAGATGGGGATTCTCTTTTTAGCAGGGCCTGTTGTGACAGGACAAGGAGTGTGATGGCTTTAAACTAAAAGAGGGGAGATTTAGACTGGAGAAAGGAAGAAATTTTTTATACTTGAAGGTCATGAAACAGTGGCCCAGATTGACCAGAGACATGGCAGATGCTTCATCCCTGAAAACATTCCAGATGAGGTTGGACAGGGCTCTGAGCAAGGTGTCCCTGCTCACTGCAGGGGGGTTGGATTAGATGACCTTTGAGGGTGCCTTCCAACCCAAACCATTCCATGATTCTATGATCTACAGCCAAATCCTACAGCTGCCCTTGCAAAAATGGAGCTGGTCATAGGATGGGAACAGAAATTTTCTGGCTATTGCTATTGACGGCCAGAAAAACTAAAGAAGGCATAAAACCCTCTAGAATCTGCTTAATCACCCATTTCTTTCTCCCTGTATTGTTTGCAGCTCAGTTGTCTCTTGCGAGCTGGATTGCTCAACCAGGGCAGCATCATGTCAGCACCATTTGCCCTTTGAGTGGGAGCCCTGTGCACAGTACTCACAAGGACCCCTTGGGATACAAGGTGCTGCTTGAACACCAGATCACTGGAGCGAGCAGTGCCCAGAGGGCTGGGGGGCTTGGCACAGCCCCACTGCTGGATGGGAGAGATGTTCATGAAGCAGCAGGAGAAATTAGGAATTCTTGATATCTCCCTGGACAAGGAGTGGGGCTGGTCCAGGTATTAACATAAGTAATTTGGGATGCTACACAAACTCAGTTCAGTGCTTTCATCTCCAGCCTTTTACATCTCCTTGAGTATTAAAAATCCCCAACAAATAACTACATGTTTGAGCAGCTGGGATAGAAAAACAAACTCCAAACAACACAGCCTCTCCAAGGACCCATTTTATGTGTTGGTGATACCTTTCTGAAGTGGAAACCAGAACTCTGAGATACTTGTTCCCAGTACCTAGGGAGCCAAAGCACAACACTGTGCTGGGCATCAGGTTCTCATGCAAAGTCAACACCAGCTTGGCTGTGCCATGGATGTTTTCTGGTTTCACCTCCATCAGAACAGTAACTGAGACACCCAACATCTCAGAGGTTTTCGGCCAAGCTCAGAGTCCTCCTCTGCACCTTGCTTGGTGGGACACATTAGGAAAGAGTCATGGATGCTTTTAGCACCAGCTTGGAGCAGCTCCTTCAGCCTCTTCTTCTAAAAGGCAGGAGAAGAACAAAAAAAAAAGTATAGAAAGAAAAAAACCAAAACCAAACAAACCGAAAACAAGCAAACAAAACCTACCAACCAATAAAAAAATAAAATAAAATAAAATAAAATAAATAAAATAAAATAAAATAAACAAATGGAAAACCACATGAACAAAAACAACCAAACCACCAAAAACCAAATACATAAAAAAGGGACCAAATGACTGACTTCCAGGGCAAGATGGTGCTGGGGATAATGTAATCACCATCCCTTTCAACAGCTGGGAGGAGCTGGGTTGTTTCATGGCCTGACTCCCAAACCTTGACAGGTTTTGCAGCCGTAGGCTTGGGGGAGCCTTTGCTGAGCAACCCTCCCCCTGCTGCTAATTTGTCGCCGGCTTAACGTGATCCTTGGCCTCATAGGCTGGGCCACCCTGGGGATGCCTTTGGGACATCGCTGGGGAGCATTGTGGGCAGACCCCGTGGCCCCTCTTCTCCTCCCGTGACTCAGGGGCAAGGCCACCACATCGCCTCTCAACAACAATTCCATCTTTTGTAAGAGTCCTGACAGAGACCCACCTTGCAATTAGCAGGTTGGTTGGGGAGAAATGCTAATAAGCACCCTGACAAAGGTGGACCTGGGATGGAGGCGGATGCTGCTTTGACTCAGCGTCCTCCTGGGGCAGGATGCTCAGGATCTGTTGAACATGATTTTGTGACACAGCTTTGCCCACCCTTCATTTCCAAAGACTTTTGAGCCATCCCATCCTGGATTTGCTGGTGAAGAGCCCTGGAGAATAGGTCACTGCTGGTTTTAGACTGGGGCTATCCACTGCCACACTCTCCCTGGGAATTTTTGCAGCCTCTCTGCCTTTCTGCTGCCACAAACACCTTATTGCCAACATCTTTTTCATCCCTTGCTTTTCTGGTGGGTTCCACTTTGCAGGAGTGTTGGAAAAAGCCTTGGCAGAGCAACATTCGTTCAGAAATAAGGGGTTACCACCCCAAAAATATCCCAACTCTTCCCTCCTGTAGCATTCAACCCCTCCATCCCCCCTCACAGGTCAGTGCCATGGGTTATAATTTGTGCTACAGTAGCTCCAATCAGGACCTAGGGTATTATTTATCGCATTTAGTACCTGCCATCAGTCATGAAAACTTAACAAAGACCCTATTGGGTTTATCTATAGGCAGCTAAACAAACGTATCTTGCTCTCCCGTTATCTTCTTGTTAACAAAACACTATCAGGATGTTCTAAACATCAGCATTTACTGCACAAGAGCCCTTTATCTGGCATGATATATAGAGAGCCCATCAATTAGTGCAGGGGGCTTGGAAATACCTGCCACGCTTCGCTCAAAAGTCCCAGCACCATCACAGGGCTGCATCGCAAGTAAATATCTCTCTACATTTTCTGGCCTCGAGCATCCCTGCACGAGCTGGGAGAGCTTGTTACAAGCAGAAATAACGATTTTTTTTTTTTCCCCACTCTTTTTTTTATAATATCAAACCAGTCTGTCTGGAGACTTTCCACAGAAGGAGGGATGCAAGAGCAGTCAGGGCAGGGGATGGTGCAGGAGATGGGGAAAAGGGAAACAAGTTTTCACTCAGAAAGGCTGGATGTGGTTTGGGAATACAGTAAAAAGTGCCATGAGCCAGTTCACTCTCCTGACAGCAAGACCTTGTCTGAAGGTTCAGTGCCTCTCAGGTCCCTGCTCCATAACACCACATTAGGGGAGCAAGCCCTGCTCTTGCTCAGCTCAAAGGGCTGGATCTGACAGGTCCTAGACACAACCACCGAGGATCCAGGGCAGCTGCTCTCTTCAGACACTTCTGCTAAATCAGCACCTCAGTAGAGGAGCCACTTCACCCCACACCATAAACCATGCTCCTGTGTGTCAGCTGGCCTGATGGTGTTTCACCCTCCTCTGTGGTGGTTGCATCGCAGTGGGAAAGTGATTTTTCAGATAAGTGACAGATAGGGAGCTTTAACCCAAACTCCTGTTTGTCTCCAATTATTTTAATATCTTGCAAAACAGAAACTTTGTAAACAAGCACATGGCCTGGTTTGGAAACCGCTGTGGCTGCCTCCAAGTGATGGTTTGCTTTAGGGAGATGCTTTCCTCTAGGTGGATCTCCAGGCTCAGTACTTAGTGTACCTGCAGAGGTTGGACTCGTATAGACTTCCCAATCATTTCAATGGCTCCATGTATTGATGAGAAGAAGCTGAATGTTTAAATGGGGGGGGTTGTTTGTTTGGTTTGTTTTTTTGTTAGTGTTTTTTTATTTTTTAATTCCCAAACTTAAAATAAAGGAAGAAACAGCAGAGGAGCTGGGGCTGGGCTGACCTTTGCCTAGCTTTGAAGAGGCGGCATCAAACATTTAAACAAAATAGATGATAAAACCAGTGAAGCCAGTGACGAGAGTCAGAGAGGGCAGATGGGATCAGAGCTTTGGGCCAGGCCGGTGCAATTAGGAGTGTGTTTTGCACCATGCTGAGCAGAACACTGTAGGAGGGAGGCCAGAGAGGTGCAGCAATATGGAGAGATAAGATCCCAGAGCAGTGCTGGAGCTGTCTGGACAGAGAAGAGTAGGAGGCACCATAGACATTTCCTGGGAGCTTATCACCGTGGGCCATCTTCTCCTCCTCTTTCACATCCGCAGCAGACCTGATGCTGCAGGACTGTCCGAGCAGCCGCCCAGCCCTTCCCCGTCCCTGCTGCTGTCAGTCATTGTGTCTGCAAGACCCATTTCAGCAGAGTGGGGGGCTCTGTCCTGACACAGTCAGGAATACAGCCCTCCAGAGATGTTTAGCCACCTTAAAACAGATGCAGAAACAGGTGGTAATATCTTCAGGCCAAGGGGTCATTATCTTAGGCACTGAGAGGTGATGGGTCTGGTGGCCAGCAGGTCCTGAATGTGGGCATTTGTCCAGGTTGGCTTCGCTGTTAAATTCACAAATCCAGGAAAAGGCTTTTGTGCTTTTATCTGCCCCGTTCCTGGTGGGAAAGGGCTGCTGCTAAAAGCCAGCCCAAAGCGCAGCATCACATTCAGTCTCCAGAGGCGAAGGATGGGGATGAAATAAAATCCAGCAGTGTGGCCCCATATGGGCAAAGCCTCGTGGGTGGGGAGGGAGCACCTCAGCTTAGCAAGGGCCCTTTCTAGCAGCTCATTAATGCCTTGTCCTCTTACAGCTGGAGCTGGCTTTTAACACCCTTAAACCAGCTCTTAACGCCATGAGGTGGACCCTCTACAACTTACACCCAGAGCCAGGAAGCCCAGGTAAGGAGACAAGTAGAAATCAAACTTAAAATCACCCCACTGAGGGGGTGGCTGTTGTTGATGGCTATTTAGTTATTCGTTTTGAGGAGGTGCTTGGTTTTGCAAGGTGGGTTTTGTATTCAGCTATTCACCTCACGCTGCTCTCATATGGTTGCTGTTGGCTGTTTTTTCCTCCAACTGCTATTAAAGTTACTATTTGATAGGAGAACAAAAGACAAATAGGAATCATTGGTGCAAAACCTCACCATCTAAGCATGATCTCTCCAGACCAGGAACTCTAAGCCCCAGATCTGTGTGATATATAGTTTGGGTACAATAATATCTGCTACAGTTATTACAACCTGTATTACAAAGATCTCAGAGAAAAAAAAAAAGGGGGGGGGGGGCAGGGAAAAGATTGCACACGTGCTGGCTAGTTTCTCTGTTAGGAAAAAAAAAAAGAAAAAGAAGAATAAAAGTTTAATAAACGTGTGCTGTGTTGTGGATGACTTTGTGGCGACCTTTGTTGCAAATGGCCTATGCATGCGGAATAATGGTCTCCGTGCAGAGAGGGAAATGGCTTAGTGCTATCATCGTTGCCTCGGTAACCATCAGAGTCTCCATCTAGCAGAGAGAAATGAGTTATGAAAAGGCTTGAGTGAAGAAGGGATTAACACATGATCCCAGGGACAGCATGTCAATCAAAATCAGCGGAGAAATTACACTGCTCTATTTGAGAATGTCTCCGGAAACGCAACCTCAGTGGGTGTATGTATGTGGATGTATGCAGGCGTGATGGAGAGATGTATAGCTCTCAGCCTCACATGGAATATGGATATTTTTTTATGTATACATAGCATGTGGAATATATATTTTTATCTGTAGAAAACACAAATCTGCAAGCACTTCCACACACACTAGCTATGCGTTCGTGTCCAAACACATGCACCAGACACCTCTCCGTAGGGACACACCTTTGTGATGCTTATATGATGCACAGCCCCGTGCTCGCTGGACTCCATGCTGCCCCGAGCAGCCAAGCAAATGAAAATCATTCGAATAATAATAATAAAAAAAAACCCTAGAAATAATCCGAAGTGCACATTTGATCCTGGAATTTGCTCGTCTTCTCTCCCTACCTCAGGAGGCTTTGTTAAAGTGTCCCTGATGGAATCCTTTGCTCCTGCAGGACAACCCAGGGGCTGAACCCCCTGAAGTCTTTTGTACACCTCCAAAAGGGAGAGCAGAAGGAAACGGTTCCCCTGTAACATGCTCCAAAAGCAAAAGCCAGGGCAATATGGAGACTACAGCTTTAGACTGAGGGCCATGGTGGCTTCACCTGAATGTCTTCCATCAACCTCACACTCCTGAGCTCTGCAACTTGTAGGTCAAGGGCATGGGAACGAAACCCACAATTAACTCCCTCTTGGTTTTAGCTGCTGCAAACTCTCTGGTAGTTACAAGCGTCGGTGCTGCTCAGCCGTGTGTAGCTGTGCACACATTTCCTATGGCGATTGTTTGCCTTGATTCAGCTGACGAGCTTTACATTACCTGGAACCAGAGTGAGTTTTCTGCTAATGTTGGGAGCAAAAGGCAATTGCTGAGAAAGGAGGGTTTGTGTGGCTTCGTAGCTGAGGAGTGTGGCTGGAAAAGGCCTCGAGTATTTGTTCTGTTCATTGGCCACTTTGGTAATAGAAAACTTTCTCTTCCAGGAAATTCTCTCTCTCTCTCTTTTTTTTTTCTTTTTTTTTTTTTTTTTGTAAGCAGATGATTATTACAGGGAAAGTAAAATTTCTCTTTGGTTTCTTTGCTGCCTTCTGAGACACCCAGCCCACCCTGACACCAGGAAGCGCAAGAGCACTCAGGGAGGGGATATGCCCCCCAAAATCATTGCTGTGTCACCCAGCCCTCCACAGCCTGAGGTTTTCCCTGCATACATCACCCAGCACATGCCACTCCCATCTGCTCGTTGGCACACCATGGTCCCCTTGCACCCGTGGTCCAACATCCCTGTGTGAGCCTCTTGCACAGCTCATCCTACACCCGCAGCAGATTCACACATCACGCTTCAACTAGAGGCACAGTTGCTTTACAACTGCCCCTACATGTTCCATAGGTGCAGAAGCTCTTCACCTGCCCCCATCCTGCCATGCCCCCATCATCACAGGCAAAAGCCTCCAGCCATCCTCTCTCCTCCTAATGGCATATGTACCTGTATGGCATCTAACTAACTGCCCTTACAGCCCTCGTGCCAACACAGCTGTGCCCTGCATCACCCCCAGGACCACAGACCCACACCAGGCACTCAGTCCTCCGGGCCAGCCCTGCCCTCACACACCCTTCGCACACACACACCTCCTCAGATGCATTTTTGGGGTTTTCCCCCCCACAAACACTGTGTGGCTCCTCACACACTACAAAATCCTCCTGTGTCTTCAAAACCCTGTGGCTGCACCAACTCATCTAGGGTGCACCCACTTGCACCATTCAGCCTCCCATCTGAACACTGGAATCAAGCACACGCAAGACCAAGTGTATCTGCCACCAAAATACATGTATCACCCAAACACTGCCCACCTTCAACAGACAGGGACACCCCCAGCCTACCAAGGGCCACCAATAAACCCTCCACCAAGCGTTTCCACAGCCTTCCGCCACCATGAAACCCCTGGCCTTGGCTTTTTGGGGGCTCTCCAAGCCCTGCGTCTCTCCCTACACCCCCATCTTCTTCCTTCCTCCCCTCCTTGCTTTCCTTTCTCTCGGGTTTATTTCCCCTAGGCTCCCACTCCTTCCCCGCTTTCCTTCCCTCCCCCCCGCCACGTCCTCAGCCTCCCACACAAGTTTAAAGCCATCAGCCCAGCCAACGGTTAACCAAATCGCCTTGACCTCTCTGCTATTTGATATTCGCCTCCTTGACACTCATTTAGGAGCGCGCAGCGGTAAAGCAGACATTGGACAAGTCCAGCCTGAAACCAAAGCCCTATGAAAGGAGGAGAGAGATCAGAAGAACCTGATAGCTAGGAACTTGTTCTCTCCAAAGGCTTTCTGGACATTTTAGCCTGGATCAGGGGTCCGTGGAGCGCCAGTTCGTCGCCAAGCAGGGTGTAAACGTTAAATGTTAGCTATTTGTTCCAGAGATTGGCATGAAGATCGAGCCTTTCTGCCTCCTCTCCCCCCTGGCCCCCCAAAAATAAAAAAAGAAACATATTTTTCATGAGTGGGGCCAGGGAATCAAATAAACAGCTCGTAGTACCTCACACTCCGGTAGCCCT
>JANHFX010019901.1:0-10860 GCA_027560015.1 Chloroceryle amazona
CCTCGCTGCGGGATAAAGGGTATTTCCAAGGTTTTTGAAGGAGAAAAAGGCAGGCGGGAGCACGCACTTGATAGCAAAGCTGGAAATGGGATATTCTGCTGCATGCGACGGGAGAGCCCGCACAATGGGATGCTGTTGCAGCGCGGCACAGCAAGCTCAGCTGAAAATGCATTACATAATTCCTCTCAAATCACCTCACCCTTGTATTCATTTGGTCCGTCTTCGGCCAATTTGTAAGGGCGCTGGGTTTGTAGCGGGTATGGGAAACAGGGCAGCGCTCGGCTGTGTCTCTGTGTCCCTGGGCTGGGAGTGACTGTGAAGCTCATTGTTTTGTGGGCAGGTAGTAACAATTCAAAGCAGGTCTGGGCTAGAAAAATGATCGCGAGTCTGAAATAGTGGGTTCTCTGTGAGGTAAAGGCTCAGTTCGCAATGATCCGCTGCTGCACCGATGCAAAACTGAGTCCTCTGGCTCTGTGTGGTGTTCCCTCTCTGCGCTGTTTCCCCCTTTAGCTCCCAAACAGCTTTCCTCTGGGCAGGGGAAGAAGTACAAAGGGGAAAATGATTTTAAAAGGCAGAATCTTTGCATCACTAGGTAATTATTCCGGAAGGGAGGAGTGGTGAGAATGGAAAACATTGTATTTATTTATGTTCCCATCAACTTGCCATTTTTGATTGCGAAAAGGGATGTTTCAAATTAACAACAAAAAAAAGGGAACCCAATATCACCGGCCTGAATTTTGTCTCTGGAAATAGTCAGTGGGTTTACAGCTGCTTATATCAGCCGCTTGAATCAGCTGCTTTTGAACTGTGGCAAAACTCATGCTATGCAAATATGGCCCGGAGGGAATTACATGGGTGAATCAGAGAGCAGGACTTGGCTCAGAGGCTGCAGGCGAGTGTTTGTTACAGTATTTTGGGCCCTGAGGCCTCAGGGATGGCTCTGAGCTATGTTACTGGGTGCACCAGGCTTGTTGATGACAACAGGAGAACTGGGACCCCTGGGAATGGGGCTCCTGTGAGAGCTCCTGCTCTGAGGCCTCGGCATCCACCCTGTGGTATCAATCCCTGTGCCTCCCAGCTCGGTGTTTACTCAGCTGTGTGTCCAGCTATCCCAAAATGTGTGTGTGTTCAGGCACAGCTCTGGCTCAGGGTCTCCCGTGATGCTGTGCTCCTTTTATTTTGGTGTGGCCACGACTTTAGGCTGACGTTTCCCTCCAGAGAAGAGGTGCCCTTGGAAGACAGATGTGCTGTTATTGCCATTTGCAGTGGCACTCTCAGCAGCAGCTGAGCTGCCCATCAGCATGGGTCAGAGAGTCACGGAGTCATTTAGCTCATTTAGATCATTGAGTCTAACCATAAACTCAACACTGCCCAGTCCACCACTAAACAATGGAAGATGGATCCTGCTGGAGAGGTGAGGGCTGTGCCTGACCCAGCAGCATGGCACTTGCTCAGCCATGTGCCTGTGTTTGCTGCTCTCACAAGTGGTCTGGACTTTCTGGTGGCCCCATCCCATCAGACACTGTTCCATACTGCAAAGGACTTGCGGTTGCTGCGTTGATTTACTGAACAGGGAGTTCCTTGGCCAGCACAGCACTCTTATTTATTTTAAATGAATTCCTGGCATCATTACAAGGGTTTTGACTAGTTGAGACAGAGTCTGCAATGCTCACCTCGATGAAATAATGGTCAAAGTCAGATTATTTCCTTGTGCAGACTTGGATGGGCTGATGGATGCACAGAATGGCAGCAAAAGAAAACAAACAAACCCAGCCACAACTCCTGCTGGGGACTTGCACCCTGGGCTGGTTTGGTGGAAGCAGTGCGAGGTTACAGTTAACCCCTTGCTCCCCTCCCTTTGAATAGAAGTAGGAAATCCCAAAGACAGTCTTGCTCTTCCCCACTCACTTCATGTGAGTGCAACCCTGAGCTGCTCGTCCACCCCATCAGGCCTGCCACATGGTGAAGAAGAGGAGGATTTGCTCTCATGCTGTGATACAGGAGTCTTTGCTGATGCCCAAAATTCAGGTCCCTGGATAGGAAATATTTCCTGCTGTGCTTTGTGTATGAAACAGCAGATGCCCATGGCTGTTCAGCCTGTGGAGTGCTGGCTGCTGCACAAGAGGCAAAGTCTTGGCTATTTGATGAGGTATATTTAGTTGCTTTTATTTTCCATCCCCCTTTTACTGCTCCATTTGAACAGTTGCTAGATACCATCAAAAGAAGAGAGTAAATGTATTTGGATTTCCCTGCTTGCTTGCAGGGAAAGACATCACAGAACATTTTTTCTCTGCTGCTCTGGACTAATCTAGACATTTATTTGATACTTGCCTCTGTGCTACTATGGATATTACAAATATAGTCAAGTAATGACAAGAGGAGAAAAGCTTTGAAGACAGATGGTAAACTGAATTAACCCAATACCCACAGAAATAGGAAAGCTGACTTGGGAGCAAGCCAGGAACAAAGAAATACAACATTACCTCAGTAAGAGTATAATTGCCATTGTTTTGACGTCACCAACACTGCAGAGCACCACAGGGTTTAAAGCTTTCCTCGTTATCACAGTTCCAAGAGTTATTTCAGAGAAACACCAGCATCTTCCTCCTTTATCACAGCAGAGTTGAGACCAGCACCTGAATAACTTGCAGCTAACTAGAGGCAAGTCTGGGCTGGACCAAGCAAGCGATGGTAGGTGACCCAGGCACTTACCTCTCATGGATGCAAGGGCATCCAGGGTGGCTTTTTTCTTGGCTTTCTTAGATTATTTCTTTGTATGGATGCAAGCAAAATGATCGACTTAATCACCCCCTTTCTGAGGAGAAATGAACAGGAGGGAAGAACATCTATTAATACAATTTTTATTTCTAAGTACTCTGCATGTGTTCTTTGGTGATGGATCAATACAAGTAAGGAGGTTTTTTTCCATGCCTGCTATTTCTGGCTCTTGCACTACCGTGTGCAGCCAAAGCCCTGCAGGTCCCTGGCACTGGGGACCCATCTGTCCCTGCTGCTGTCCCCGCAGGCTGCAGGTGCCAGGAGCATGGGCAGCTCTGAGGAGAGCCACCCGCAGTGCTCTGTGCCTGCAGCTCTCTGGCCTGGTCCCCTCTGGAGGAGGTACTGGTGTCCAGACTGCTTTGGCCTCTCTCTTCCTCTCCTGCTGAACAGGAGGGCTGACAGTGCTCGTGGACCCAGATAACCTGTTACCCTGGAAATGAGCCACACACAGTGGAATAAGGTGTACTGGAGAGCATGTGGCTTTAAAATCTGGATAAATACATTTGACACATATCTGTAAAATCCATGAAACCCCATTGGGAGCCCTCGCCCTCCTTTCTGTGCCTTCCTGTAGTTTGCAGTGAGCCACACCTAGCTCTCGGGAGCTTTTCCTCCCAGACCTGCTGATTCAGAGTCTTTGCAAATCCTTTTTCTTGGAGAGTGTGAGGAACTCTGTGTTGATGCCGTGCAGCGTGACACGGGTAAATGTTGTGCCGGGCTCGGATTGATTGCTACAGTGAGCTATCAGCACATATTGGTGACAAGTTATTTACTGTGTCAAATCCTCCTACCATAAACAGTGTCACGGATCCTTCAAGGTGACCTGGGGCTGGTAGGGAGGGAGGTGAGGCTGAGGAAGGGAGGGGGCTGGAGGCTTTGCCTGGTTCTGCTTCTTCCTTATGCTCTGCGTGTAGATAAAATTAGAACTATTTCACCATTCTGCTGGAGGCTGCGCTATGGAAAAGTTGGTGGCTGGCGGGGAAAGAGAGACACTGAGATGAGTGGGTTGGTTTTTGGCCAGGAAAGAGTTTCAAAGCTGCAGGCCAGTTCAACCCCTGGGCCATCCCACAGGGGCTGGAGCTGGTCCCCACACTCCCTGCTGCAGCCACATTTCGCCCACTCTTTACTCACTGCTTGGGCTCTTACTAGCAGTGATGTAGCTACTATGAAGTGTAGCAGATGCTTTGGAAAAGTCTGGTGAAGAATCCAGCCCCTGCTCGGCGTGGGCTGAGTTCAGGGCAAGACCCTATAGTGGTTCCCCCCCCCAAACCCAAACAGTGTACTTGCTTTCCCAGAAGCTCCCGTTAGCCACACAAGTTTCTTCTGTTTCCCCTGCTGCGTGATAGCCCACTCTCAAAAAAGGTGTAAAGATAAATCCAACCACCTTGTCCAAGTCATTTTCTTTTGCGCCACAGGAAGAGTGTCACTTGTCAAAAAAAAAAAAGTATCATTCAGTGGAAATCACCATCTCGTTAGGAAAACCCCCATTAAGGGAGAAAAAGTCTTTATATTTAGACCTGTGAGCCATGGTGGTGCAAGACTGCAGCTCACATTTCCATTTGCTCAACGGTGTGGCCGCGGTGTTGTAGATACAATCTCAGTTTACCACATGTAAACTACAGTCAACAGTTTCCACTTCAATACCATGAAAGAAGGCTGCAAAATCAGTGTTGGAGGGGTTGGCCTTGCTGAGGCCAATGGGCTCCAGAGACACCTGGGGTCTGTTACATGACTTTGCTTTCTGAGGTCAACCATGTCACTTGCAAGCAGTTCCTGCCTGCTGGCAATGCTGTGAGAGGGGTCAGAGGCTGCATGATTCTGAAAAATAACCTCAGAGAAGGGTCTTTTCCCTGTGGTAGAGGTGCTTACTCCATTTAAGACCATCATCTAGTGGCCAAACTCCAGGACAACCTCTACCACTCGCTGCTGAGGGTTTTGGTGAAGGTAGGAAGGAGGGAAGCAACAGTCTCATGGCAGGGAGCTGACACCTGGATGCTCCATCTGGACACCCAGCCCTTGGGGTTGTGCTTTGAGCACAGATAAAAGACGGTCCTTTCAAGGCTATCAGCCTGATCACTGTCACTGCTCAGCCTTCACTTCTGAGATGCAACTCTGGGTCCAGAAATGCAAGTGCTGGGGTGGACAAGACCTGGTGTCGGCTGCCACATGGGCTGGCCCTTCTGCAGAAGTGTCACCTTCCCTGCTGTGACCACTTTTATTGTGGAAAGTTGTTATAGGCACCTTTACCCCGGTGTCTTAGAAGTTTCAGCTCATATTTGCTTAGGAGTAATCTAGACCCTGCTTGTTTGGATGCCAGTGAGATGGCTCAGCCAAGCTTTGTGTTTTCCTTTGGTGTTTCCTTCCTGACCCACAGCCCAGCTTCCTCTCTGAGACAGCTGCCCACGTGGCAGCTCTCTGCTCCTGTCCTGCCTGTTCCTCAGGCTGGGTCTCCTCCTCAGCCTGGCAGCTTTTGCCGTTGGTAAGGATGGGTTTCTCCTGCTGTGGAGAGCAAGGGCAGTGCTTGGCTGGGGGCAGAGGGCACCATGGCTCCTTTTGGGCCACTGCTTGGTCTGTCATTAGATGAGAGCTGCACATCCCATCCTTCCCCAGGCTAGGCAAGCCAGGCCACTGTGCTTGTTCATGGCTGCAAAGAACAGGGACTAAGATGATTTTTCCTTCTCCCCCCAGCCCTCAGGAAACTGAGGCTGCACTGTCCCCAAGCAGGTGTCTCCACGCAGCAGGGGTCAGACCAACAAGCAGCTCCTTTCTCTGGGCTACCCAATCCCTAAACTCAGCTCAAGGAGCATTATGGACATTGATGTGGTCACCGGGGTGTCCCAGTCGCTGCTAGATGGCACCAGCTGAGAGCTGCAGCAGGGGAAAGCATCGAGGGGGTTGCTAAACTGGGATTCTTTTTTTGTTTTTCTTTCCTCCAAGGGCAAGTACGAGCTGGTCGGCACAGGAACCAGCACTGAGATTGCTAAACTGATTGAATTTAAACTTCTTTTTTTTTTTTTTCTTTGAAAAAAGTCTCTAGAAAGAGACTAAATCATTCTGCTGTTGATTTAAATGATCTGGAAGAGATAGAAGCCAGACTTGCACTGAAGTGACAGAAGATGTTGAATGATGCAGATCTCTGCAGGGAACAGTATTTAGGTGTAAAGAGTGGAAGGAACATAATTTAGAGTTTGTTTGGAGAAAAACAGCCACCCATAAATACATTAGAATCCCTCCTGAGATGTTAAATGTGTTTGCTCTGTATCTCCAATGCAGTTCAGCTGTAGGTAGACCCATTCCCCATAACTCCAGGTGACCTAATTCAGAATTCGGTTTTTTTTTCCCCTCCACAAAACGCCCCAACAACCCCTCCGAGCAGCCCAGCTGAGAGCAGCTTGTGAGCAGCCTCCTTGCCAAAGGTCACCCGAGTGGTACCAGCACCCTGATATCCCGCGAATTTTTAAGCAGAGGTCGATTCCCTCCGCCCCCCACAAAGGAACCCGGCCCAGCCAGGGTTTGGGGGACGCTGGAGGAGCAATTCCCGGTAACCCCCTCCCTCTAGCCTGCGGAATGCCCGAGCCCTGGTTTTATTTTGCCTGAAAAGGGTGGTTTTTATTGCCGGCCGCCTCTCCCCGAGCAGGCAAATCCCGGCAGCTGAGAGGCTGCCGAGGGTGGTGTGATGCTCTGACCTGCCAACAACAATTCAGGGCTGTGTTTCCTTTCGGAAAAGGCATTTGCATATCCTCTATTCCCTTTATTTGGTTAACTACATCTGAAAAGGCAAAAGCTCTGGGTCAGTGAGACTGAAGAATGGGCTGTCTGAGGACCTCCCCCCCCGCCTTAACTCTTTGAAGCCTTATCTTAGAGAGACACGTCTTAAAATATCCAGAAAAGGGAATTTAAAGGCTGATTTTGCAGCAGGGGAGGAACAGGAGGCTGGAGCTGGGGAAAAGCCTGAGAGTGAGGAAGGAGCAGAAAGGTGCCATGCGCCTCTGAAGTGGAAATTCGCTTCCCTGCAGCCGCAGACAGACTTGGGGGGAGAGTGCAAAGTTTAGCACGGACAGAAATGTCTTCATGAGGACTTGAAAATATCTGTGAAAACAGGAGAGCAAAAGCACGCTGCAGCCGTGCCAGGCACAGCAGTGTCCAGCATCCTGCAGGGGCTGAAATCAGAAAGTGGAGCTGACTGGGAAGAAAAATACAAATAACCCGATGGCTGCTTTAGTTGACAAAATAAAGCCCAAACCAACAGCAAAGATCCTGAAACATAAACCCAGTGTTTAAAAACATTCAGACGATGTAACCGCTTGTTATTACTGTCAGAAGAAAAGTATGTTTTACTGAAGCATTTAATTTTGAATCGTTAAAGCCATCTCAAATCACAGCCCCACCACAGATTTCTCCCAAACCTTCCCGGAGATGATGCCAATTCCCACTTTTCCCCTCATTTTCCAGTGCAGCGTTAGACCCTTGCTGCTGGGCAGACTGGAGCTGGGTGTGGGCTGTGGCTGGTGTGTTCCAGTCTCATCAACATGCCAGGGAGCTCCTATCCAGGGACATGGCCCCTGCGTGTCACACCCACCGCACTCAGCTGCGAGATGGAGCTTGTGCTTCTGCATCCTCTAAAGTGTTTTGAGGATGACAGCTGGGAAGAGATGCATAAGCAATAAAATCATAATTTTGGGTTTATTTTTGTGCCTTTGCCATCCACTGGCATCACTGTGGTGTAAGGAAATTGAGGGCTAGAGGACGAGGAGGCAGAAAAACTTGCCTGGTGGCCTCATGTTAGTGTTCCTAATTATCAGATGAATTCTCCAGTCATAGCGTGTGCTTCCTTACTTCTGCTCTTTGTAAGTGGTCAAAAATATATGCTGTATAATCAATATGAGCATAATATCTGACCACAAAGACATAGAAAGGGAAAAAAAAAGACTGCTAAAAAGAAATACAAGGCTGTAAAGTTCCCCCAACTTTCACATTACTGTCATTATTTTAATTAGTGGCTGTGTTTTGTTTCTAGTCGTGGCAGGCTTTTCCATGGCTGGACCTCAAGAGACATCAAGATACTGTTGGTAGGTTTGTGTGCAGGAACTGAAGCTATTGCCCTGGGTTATGAGCACATCCTGAGAGAGGAAGCAGCAGTTTTTTATTGGGTTATCCTCAGAATTTTGAAGTGTTGTGTGGGACTTTGGGCTGATGAAAGCCCAGGCACCCACGGGCCAGCTCCTGAGCCTGGTGGGGTTTCCTGGTGGTACAGCCTCGATTAGCTGCTCTGAAGGCTCTGCATCCTCCTGTCTAGGAAGCATCCCCCTGTTTAAAATTCAACCTGAATCTGTGTTTCTCATTAGTGTTGATAAAGCATGAAAGCAGGGAGAAATTCAGGAGGTTACTCTCTCTTACCCTGAGCACCTTTCAGGTGGTGTTTGACTGCAAGCAGTCGAAGCACTCTGACTTACTGAGAGAACTTTTTTTCCTGGACAGGTGAGGTTTCAGCCAAATCTCATAAAAGTCCTTTGAAGCCTTTCCATTGATTTTACTGGTGGTTGGATCTCACTGGGCTTTAGACTGAGCAGTAATCAGCACAAAAGTTGAAGTTGTACTTCCTTTGTACTTGTAGAGTATAAACATCCCCGTGCTTAACACGCTGAGGGGAGGTCAGCTTTGGGCAGCTTTCTACAGAAGCAGAAGTCACCCGAGCTCTGGTTTGAAGCACAAAGAGCTTTGCAGCTCCTCTTGCCTTGGCTGGGTCCTGGGTGCTCAGCACCTCTGGGCTTAGCTCTGCCAGCCCTCAGCCTGGTGTTCTGCAGTTCCCAGCTAATAGAGCTGCAAAGAGGATCTTACACAGACTCGAACTGTCCTCAGAGTTCCAGAGCCCAAAGCTCTTAGAGCAAACCCTTGTCTGTAGTGTACCACGTGCGTTCTGCTCTGCACATCACCTGGCAGAAAATGCTGGGGCACTGGGGAAACCTTTACTCTGTGTATTACTCAGAGCCTGCTTCCATCCATCTTCCCTTAAAGTAGGAAGCCTACATCCAGTTCCTTCCCTCTGTTCTGTCTCGTATTTCTCCTACGGTTGTTCCAGCGAGTGAGTCCTCGTGCCGTGTGTGTGCAAGGAAAGCAAGGAAAAGGGAATAACTGCTCAGGGTATTAACCAGGGAGATGGAAGTGTCTGAAGCTGTCCTGAAACATTTGTCTTACCGTAGCCCTCCACCTATGCTGAGGGTGTATCACCCACCATGAGCTCCGCAGAGGTAGGCAAGAGCATCCCTCACCAACAGGAGCTTGAAAGAAGAGGTCTAATAAATAAATGTAGCACAGTAACTTGCTTTTAATCCAAAATTGATTTAGGATCCTTATTCCCACACCCCTGCTGTGTTGTGTCCAAGGGCTGCAGGCACCTGAGCACCCAGCCAGCCAGGGGCTGCTCACACACAGCAGATATTTTCCTGACCACAAAGTTTCTGTCGAGCTGTGGCTCATGATGAACAAAAGGGCAAGAATCTGAGCTGCTGAATATCGTGGAGGCCCCATTAAGCCAGCACTGTGATGCTGATTTACACCTGCAGACCGGTTAGACCAGAACTCCTTACCCTGGCCACTTTATGAAGGAAGCCTGACTGCAGGATGCCCACCCCGGAGCCAAAGGAGTGAAGTTTGATAAGCTTGCCTGAAATCTCATTAAATATTCCCTTCATTCATGAGTGTGAAGGGTCCTTTGAGAATTCGAAGAAGGAATCTCACAGTAAATAAGGTGTCATTGTGGGGAGAGGCTCCTGGGTGGCCCAGAGGAGTGGCCCTCCCTGGATTACCTGAGCTCAGAAGGGGGGAGCTGGAAGCAATTGGAGACTGTTGGCTTTCAGTTGAAAGGAATGATCTTTTATTTAGGAGAAAAGCCTCAGCCAGACCTCCCAACTCTTAAATATTAATCACTTAACCACGACAAATTAATTGCAAAGGTTTTGCTTTGTATTATCAGTGTAAATTACCAAAAGCTGGGTTCGGCTGACGTGTCAGTTTGTTTTCTTTGCTCTTCATACATATAACGATGCAAGGGTGATGTTGGCAACGGATCTTCTGTTGCTATTTCAGATGATTTACGTTTATTCTACTCAAGCTACGTTTCTCATTCAGCAGACTAGGACTGGCAGTGCAGATTTCCTCCGTGTCAGAAACTTCATTTTATGATTTTTCCTAAAGGAAAAGATAAATAAATAAATGCCATCTTTCATTTTAAATGCTGCATTTGCAGAAAGCCTTTGCAGTTTTACATCCCCAAGCTTTCCCTGGAGCCTGTAAGGAGCCGTAAAGCTTCCAGGATGACAAACTGAGGTGTCAAACCCATGGAATATTCAGTAGGAGAAGTGAGGGGGGGGAGTTTTGCCCATCTGCGAGAAACTGGAATAAAGCTCCCACCGCCGGTAACTGGAGTCTCCAGTGCCTCAAGGGTTACACTGGGGCACTGCTGCCGCTGCGCTAATACAGCCTAAGCTGATATTAGCCAAGCTTAACTTCTTTCAGCAGTTTGCAGATGGGAAGGGGGTGGGACGGCCTGGAGTCAGCAGTTCTTCAACAAGTCCATGAGCTCCGGCGGCTGGGGACCCAGCCATGAGCTGACCGCCTGCAAGGGCACCGGAGGGAAAGCGCCTGTCCCGGCAGCAGGTCAGTCCTCGCTTCGTTTATTTTTATTCTTGCAATCTCAGTGAGGAGCCTGGGGAAGGGCTCCGGGAGGGACCCCGGAGGGTATCGCCCAGCCCCGGGCTGGGGGGTGGCTGCAGATCTGCGGCTGTCGGGCTGAGGGATGCTGAGGAAAACAACCGGAAAAAGAAAAAGGGAAAAAAAAATAAATAAAAAGGGTGTGTGTGTGCGGGGGGGTCCCCTCTGGGCAGAGAGGGACCCTGCGGGTGCTCTCGGCTGCTTTTCTGGGTGTTGCAATGCGGGAGAGCCCGGCGGCGTGGGGATGAACCACCAGGAAGGGTTTGTGGCTTTTGCAGTTTCCTGTTGTTTCAGATGGTTTTTAACAGGCTTAGAGGGGGGTGTGCGGAGAAAAAGCTTCAGTCGCGCTCGGGCTGGAGATGCCAGCGCTGC
>JANHFX010019902.1:0-42656 GCA_027560015.1 Chloroceryle amazona
TTTTTTTTTTTTTTTTTTTTTTTTTTTTTTTTTTTTTGTTTGTTTTTTTTTTTGTTTTTTTTTTTTTTTGGTTTGTTTTTGTTTTTTTTTTTTTTTTTTGTTTTTCCTTTCTTTCACTCTGCAGTTTGCTTGGATGATCGTTCTGCAGGGAGAAAGACACCTTTTTCTAGTTTGCACCAAGATGAGCCTCTTTCTTCTGTGAAGCAAAGCCCACCATAAATTAAAAGCAGGTTCTCAACTTGTGTTTTAGAATGCAGAAATTAATCAGGGACATTTTGTTTATCATCCAAATAAATTTGAACCTATTTTGAAATATCTAGGCAGTCTGTTACCCTCTTCCCCTCAACAATTTTAAGTGTATTTAATGAATCGTCTAAATAGAGAGGTTTTGTCTGTATTGAGTTGCTAGTCCTGCCTTCTGATGTTTACATGTCCCAGTGTTGCTCTTTGCCCACTGAGCTTGGGGCCAGGTGAAGAAACGAGTCAAAAGTTCTGACTCAAAAGTTCCAAATTAAAGAATTCAAAAGGTTTTCGCTCTGTGGAGTTTCTGCTCCTTTGAAACAATGAAGAAACTTTTTTTCTTTCAGTTTTAGTGGGTTTGGCCAGCCCTAAATTCTTAATATGCTTTCAGATATCTTTATTGGATTGAGGTTTACCACTTGATGCTGTTTAGAATTAATGAAGCTGATGATTGATATTAATTGGTATTGAGCTGTAGTTTTGTGCTGTATTTTAACACTTTGGAAATAGTAGCATCTAGAAAGAGGAGTAAGAGGCTTTGTATTTCAGTGATAATACTATGGCGTTTTGTAATTTTTGTGTACTTTTTTTTTTTAAGGAGGAGAATGTACTCTACTACATTTATTTCATAATCTGAAGGAAGAATAGCCTCTGGAATTATGGCAACAGGAGACCTGAAAGGAAGTTTAAGAAAAATAGAACAAGGACTTCGGTTGTTAAATTATCCAAGAGATGTGGATTATACACTGTAAGCAGCCATGTGAATAAACTTATGCTCAGACATTATAACTGGAAAATGTATAAACAAGATATGTATAAATACTAGCTTTGCACTCAGTGATGAGCAAGCAGAACCTATATCTGTGGGAATTTGAGGTTTGATACCTGTGAACTGGAAGATAAAACAATGTAATTTTGCTGTTCTGAGTAATCCTTAGAATAATCCTGATGTATATCTGTCTTTTCTTTCTTCTTTTTTTCTCTTCTTTGATTTATCTCTCATGTTTATCATTTACTTGTGAGTACTAGCAAAACTTTAGGAAATTTCATCCTATAAAGATTAAAAAAGGTGTTGAATGGTGAGATGGAAATGCTGGTGGGCTTTAGACTGGCAATCTTAAAATTATATCAGCATCACAAAAATGTTGGTTTGAGTATTTTACAGCTGGCAGTAAAGACTGCTGAATGAGATATGCCTGGGGAAAAAAAACAAACACCCAAAACTTAAAAGGGAGGAGATATTTGGGTATAACATGCTGGCTATATTAAAATACCTTTTAAGTTAGGTGTTTGAATTCATGTAATGAAAAGCTTTTGTTATCTTCTGCTGTGTAAAATGCTTTTGTTTCTCAATAGGTTAGTAAAGGGCGATCCAGCTGCATTTTTACCTATCATCAGCTATTCTTTTACATCCTTTTCAACTTACATAGCAGAACTTTTGGTAAAGTGTGATGTGGAACTCACAGCAAAGAGTGACTTGCGTTTTATTGAAGCTATATATAAGGTATCTGTCTTCATACTTTTCACTAAAAAGGCACAGTTTTGAATATGGCTTCAGAAAAAAATGAACACGTAGTATGAGTTTTACTGGAAAGTGAATTTTTTTTGGCGTTGAATGTGAATTGTGATTCTGTTAGGATTTAAGATGAGTGGGAAGTTACGGTGTGGTGGGTCTTTATTTACATTTTTATACAAATAAGTGCAGGTGTTGTTCAGCAGATCTCAACTTTAAGACAAATGCAGAAGCAGGAATATTACTGGTTTATGTTAGTTTTGAAGAAAATGGAAATCTTTACTACACAGTAAGTTTTATAGAAGTGACCTTAGAAGAAATAATAACTAGGAAAAAATCACAGCAAACTTCAATAATTGTGATTTCATCACAATTAAGAAATACTGCTTTATTAAAATAGCATGCATATTAATATATAAAGTCTTGTACTTAACAGTTTAAAAATTGGAGTCAAATTATTAACTAAATTAAAATAATTTGGAACGATCCTTAGACAAAAAAGTGCTTATGGATATTTTTCAGACGTACCTGACTTGAAATGTTAACAAATACTAGCTTATTTGGACTCGTTTTCCTTGTGAGGACAGAAACTCCTTTACAAAGAGCCTCTGTGGCAGCCTTGCTTAGCGCTCTGGTGCATTTGCTGGGATTAATACAATTTTTTATTGTGCATTCACTTTGGAATGAATGTCTCTGGAAGAGGTACTTTGAATGTCTAGTTAGAAGAATCAGCTGAGAAATGTAAATAACCAGATGAGAAAAGGTTTAACTGCTGATGTGCAAAGTGAAGGAAAAGACTGTAGAAAAATAAGAACCCAAGCGTGCCAGTTCCATAAGAAATTGTGTGGTCATTTTCAAAGCCAAGTGAACTGTTATTTTGTTGCAGCTTCTTCGAGATCAATTTCAGTATAAACCAGTTTTAACAAAACAACAGTTTCTTCAGTTTGGCTTTGCGGAAAGAAAAATGCAGATTGTTTGTGACATCATCAACTGCGTGGTGAAAAAACATAAGGAATTAAGTAACTCAAATAAGGTACTGACTAAATGATAACTTTATTATAAGTTTCTTTTGACATGATGCTGCAAACCAGTTTATTTGAAGATACAGCATTGCTGATAGTCAAAATAGGGGGGAAACCAGTATGAAGTTCCATTGTAAGATGCTTGATTGCCCTCAGGTCTACAAAAGACACAAAGCTGACAAGGATTTGTAGTATAAACAAAAAAAAAATTAGAATGAAGGTTGATCTAGTAAATCTAGTACTTGGTGTCTCTTCAGTAAGTGAACCTTTGTGTAACTTGGCGCACTTTGTAGATAAGCAAAACTGTCTGGTGTGTTGAAGTTCTTGTACCATTTAGTTAAAACCTGACACTTGTCTTTGTGTTTCGCTGGTATACATCTCAGATCTGATGATTTTCATCAATCCTATTTGGTTTACATTTTAAAGGCATCTTTTATCGATACATTCTGTGTATGTGTGCTTTAATAAAAGGAATTTTCAGTCTTCATATTTTACAAGATTTTGTTTCATTTGAGTTTAGAACAGTCTTTGGGACTTTTGCATTTTTCATTTGTCACTTTGGGGGGCATAACTACCGGTGTTGTTTTCTTTTAAATTTGTCTTTCAGATCTGGTGCAAAGTTGCCTTTTCTATTCTTGACCAGCTCTGAAGCAGCCTTGCATAGGCATTAATGAATGTACAAATTGCTTCCAGATCTGTGTTCTCTGTAATTTAGGGTCATATTTTTCTTTAAATGTTATTGTACTGCAAAGGTTTAAATATGTTTTTTGTGTGTCCCATGGCAGAAAATGGGGTGTGTCATCCTGTCCCCAGACTGTGTTCTTGTCCCACTACCCCTCCACCCTGGACAATATTACTGTGGTAGAGGCATAATATTTTCTCCTCTTCACTTTTAAGGTTAAATCTCAAACATGGAAAAAACCCAGATCTTTTAAATGTGAAGTATGGTCAAATTGTGGTAATGTCCTTGCTGATCCTAGTGGCAGTAGTCTGAATTTCAAGCAGGTATGAAAGCATTTTTTATGTTGTATGTCTAAAGATTAATCTCATTTGTGATAAGGCAGATACTTTCTGGAGTATGGCCTTTCATTTTATTTTGGGTTGTGGGTTTTTTGTTTTGTTTTGTTTTTTTGTTGGTTTTCTTTTCAAAGTGCGGTTGATTGAAAGAGTAGCTGAAATACAGAGGATATTGCTTCTCTTTTTCTTAGTGGTTGATCTCAAAGTCTTGGTGGTAATGATCTAGAACTGTTTGCTGTTTGAATTATACCAAATGGAGGGACAGCAATAAAAATTAAGATGGAATTGGAAAAAGAATATACATCGTGTTTGGAGATTGAAGCATTTGGCTTACCACCTCAAAGTGTTTTCAGTGTAGCTTTCAAAACACTCCCCGCTCTTTTGTCTGAATCTCTTCAGCAAAAATTTGGTAATGTAACATTCCTCTTTGATTTTACAAGAGTAACACTTGATCTTATGTGTCGTGCTACTCTTCACTTGTGGAGGAGACAACTTCCCTAGTACTTTTTGCTGAAAGGGTGCAAAGTAAAATTGTACAAATCTTTTTAGGACTGTGACTGCCCATTAAATGTTGATAATTTCTATTTAGAAAGGAAACATTGCTTTTAGCAGTGAGGAAAACTTCTCAAAGAAAATAGTTGGAATGATTTGTCTGTCGCTTCTGTTTGTTGAATGGTAGAACTGAATATGAGTGTATTAAGAACTCCCTAGAAGAGAGTTTCAGGTTCACTAAAATACCTAGGAGTCGAAGTGTTAAGGTGCTTCACAAACTAGTGTTTATGGAGTCTTAATGATTAAGTAATTAATTTTGTTTTCTGGCAGGTAGTAATCATAGCCCTTGATCCACCTAGAAAGAAATTTTTCTTCTGTTCTCTCTAAGGGAAACATTTAAAGAAAAGGAAAAGTGTAGCTCATAGAGCTATTTTATTGACAGTTGTCAAGGAAAAGAGAGAGGTCTCATCTTCCTAGTTAGTTTTTTTTCCTGAATGTTTGAGTGGTGGTTTTGCTGTTGGAACTGCACATATGTATGTCAGTATATACAGTCAGATTCAAACCTCCCAATCCACAATTAGAAATCTGACAACCCTTACAGTAGAGAGTGCATTAATGCCTTTGATACTGTTAATGGAAGGGAACTAAGGTACACAGTGCGTATGGTAAAGTGTGTGCATATTTGTTTTACAGTTCTTTCATGTCTATATGAAAATAAAATCAAACAGCCTGCTTTGCTTTCTGTGTTTTGCAACCAGTTGGTATAAGATTGTCAGACTTCAATACATAAATAAATACTAAAATAATAGGTCTTTCGTGTCACTTACTTGGCTGATGAATTGAAATGTTCTTGTAACAAATAACACCAACGTTTGTCTGTTGTGTTGTTGTGTTTTTTTAAATTTGATTTTTAACATACTCAAAACAAGCCTCATGTAGAACGGCACTCAGGAAATGAAGTTAATGGTGACATTCAGCCACTACCCCTTCCAGCACAGGGAGGTAATGAAGAATTGTACCTGGACCATGATGCTGTGGAAGTTAAATGTGAACAAGTAAGAACTTTTGTTTTAAGCTGCTGTCTGCATGTATTAACTTTTCTTGCAGGGCTTTTCTAAAAGGAAAAGTTTTTAACAAGATAGCTGGGCACTCCTTAAATATAACTAATAGATATATAACATATATTGAAAAAGTTGAAATGAAGTCAGCTAAATTGTACTGTCCTTTCAAGAGCCAGTTCTGTCGACAGTTTCCTTTAAAAGCTGAGTTCCATGAATCGGCATATTATGACAGTTCTGAAAGGAAATTCATTTTCTAATGCAGTTGCTAAACTTCAGGAAGATTCCACTTAATTTCATTGATCAAATGATGAATTAGATGTTTTGAAATTGGAGGACATGTTTTTATCCATATTTTCAGGTCACAGAAAATAATTCTCAGATTGAGATCCTAAAGAATCAGCTTGCTGATTGCCAGGAAAAGCTTCATAAGCTAGAGTGGATGGAAGATAAACTACATGTTTTAGAAGAGAAACTGAAAGGAAAAGTGATTATAGATGAGAAGGACTGGAATAACCTGTTAGGTCGTGTTTTGCTTCTTGAAACAGAACTGTTGTTGCAATCCAAAAAGGTATGTTAACTTCTGTTTCTCTGCTATACCAAAAATTGCCCAGTCACAGTGTTGTCAGCCTGTTCCTACTCTTTCTGCCTCCTGATGAATGCTTTTTCAGTATTTTTAACGACATGTTCGCAATAGAAGTGCAGTTTATGGAGCTGGGGGTACTTTTCCTTAACTGTTGAGTTCTGTTGTTTTCTCATGCTCTATGAAGTAAAGCTCTCCACTGGAAATTGTTTCCCTTCAGGAACAGCAAATATAGCTAAGCCTAGTTATTATTAACGACTGTGTGTGGTTTTATTTCCTAGCAATACTGTAGAAGGAAGCTTTGGAAGACTCTCTAACTATGTTGTCTTTGAAAGGTCAATGTTTCTGTAGCTGAGAGTTTCAGCATGCTAGTGACTCATTTAAGGGTTTCCTTATTGTGGTCTGCATTATTCTGAACTACTTATACTGGCCTGCAAGTGTTGCTGCTGTTGATACAATTGAATATCTATCTTTTAATTCTCTAAACTCTAAAATATATATGGATAGTCCCTTTGGAAGTCTTTGTTCTATGTAAGGATTGTTGACAAAAATAGATGGCAGGCTCAATGGAAAATCCAAGGTTAATGGAAAAATGAATTATTTAGTCCTATTTTTAGTTTGAAGCTATTTGAAATACTTAGCCTATTCAATGGTCTTTCTCCTTTTTCCACCTTCCCCTCCTTCCTATTTCTTGTCCATCACTTTTGTTGCTTTTTTAAATGCGTAAAAGTGCTGCATTTGTGAAGTTACATTTGGCATATTTGTCAGAGCAAAACTACTATTTTGTTGCATTAAGACTGTTATTTTTCACGCTGTTGAAAAGTTCCTTGTGTGCACATTATATAATTTCATGTATGTGCACATGTAAGTATTTTTAGATGCAGTGAACCATAGCATCAATTTTATGGTTACATGCTTAATTTCAAAGTGTTGTCACCAATACTCACATACAAAGCATGCTTTTTCCTGTGTGCCTTAAAAGTGTGCTAGTTATTTTAATTTCATTATTAATAGACATATGTCCAAATAACACCACCAACGATAATGATTTCTATCCTAGCATTCTCAAGAGGCCTTCAGATGAACACCAATAGAGTTTTGCCCCTTGTTTTAAGTGTATTCTCTTCAAGAAATGGCTGTTGCATTTGTGATGGTAGCAGCACAGCAAGCTTGCATTTCAGACTAGGCTCGTTCTTTAATTTCTGTAAATTTACTCAGTAATTTTTACCGCAATTGTTCAAAAATATGGAATAGTATTTGGAAAATAGTTAACATTAATATAATTCAAAAATTTCCAGTAAGAGAACTGTATTTCTGTACTGCATGTCACTGAAAGAAGTCATCTTCAGAAACAAGTTTGAATGAAGTTTGTGTGTGGCGTTGTGCTTGTATCTTTTCAAAGCAAAATAAGCCACTTCTTATCAAAAAAAAAAAAAGTCTTAAAAATTCTAAGGTGTTTTTTTTTTTTTTGCAGTAGGCATTTGAAAACTGCCAAGAGGTAGCCCTTAGGGCCAGAGAATTGCTGCTTTCTTGTTTCATGGAATTCCATCCAAGTTGTGCTTCACAGTTGTAGACCAACTCAGAATTACTTCTTTCTTCTTACTCTTGCACTTTTTTTCAGGGAACTTCTAGCATTTAGCCAACATAGCAGGAACACTCTTAAGGTCTGTCTTATACAGCTGCCAAAGTTAGCAGCAGCTGTGTATTTAGCTCTGGGAAAGTCAAAGCTACTGAGTCCACTTCAATGAAAGGGATTGAGCAGAAGTAGCCAGTGCAGGTTTTGGGGTTTCTTTAAGAGTTATTGATTATTAGTTTGTTTTTTTTCCAGCTTCATCCCGCACAATACCTGCTATTTTCTCCCTCATTCACTTATTGGATATAATATTCGCCTGATAACTGATACAGTTACTCCAGTATATAAAGTAGTAAGGTTTACTAAAGGCTGAACCTTCAAATCATAAAGATAACTCATTGGTGAAAAAAGTCAAGATGTTTGCGTGTCGGTGTTTATTCTGAATTTAGAAAATTGTACACAAAAACATTTGTTGGAAACAAAAATTCATGTTGTACTAACTTGTTTATGAACAACCGTTTCTAAGTTAGACTGAGTTAAACTGAGAACCCTTCTTGGAAGAGCCCTCTCTTTTTTAGGAGCCTAGGTAACTTAAAGCTTAAAAAGTATGGCTAAAATGCAATAAACATGTATTTCAGAGAGACTTACCTATAGAGCTCAGCAGTGTAAGTCAAGACTGTACATCTAATAGGATTCCAGTTTCTCCTGGTGAGTGTTAATGATTATCTTGTTAATTAACATCATATGCTAAACACTTCTTGCTGATGTTGACTAAAATAGCGGGGTTTTAATCAGGCAATTGCAATTTAGTGACCTCTGAATTTAAGCTCATGCTGCATATTAGAAGTTAACCTACTAGTCATTTCATGTTTGCAATTTGTTCTTTACAAATGGAAATAGTTTTTAAAGCATTAATGAAAATATATAGCTTAGTAATTGATAGTTACAAATTGCTAGAAATCTCAAAGATGTAATTCCATAGGAATTAGGAAGGTAATTTCTTATGGTGAAGTTTGTTTTAATTTTGAAGTTTCAGAAATGGGATCTTCTTTTTACAGGCCTTAGAAAGCTTGCAACATGTTTACTTCCCTAAGTTTAACAGTACTTACTGACACTTGGATTTCGTATTCAGCAAGCAGGCTGATGGTCTTGAAAAGAGAATGTTCATATTTTTGGACTTCTAGACTTCTGAATGTGTTTTTCTAAAATACCATTCAGGAAACTTTAGGCATGTAAGTTGTGCAGCCAGTCTTAACTTTTTTATCTGAGATGTACAGTACTTGAAATGCTTTGCTGCTCTTCTTGGTTGTAATGCTCTTCAGGAATAACAAGATACAATTTTTACTTATCAAAAATAATTTAACATGATTTTAAATACAGAGTAGTGTAGCTAAACATGTTCCAAAGGTATGATCCGTAGATTGTAGTCTTACTAAAAATAAAGATATGGGAACATTTTTTCACTAAATGCTACCTTCTCTTCCCTGATAATGGTATTCTACAATTGCAAACAGTATCAAAGCTTTCCCAGTGTAAAGAAAAGTGTTTCTGCTGAATATAGGATAAGTCTATCCCAACAGGAGGAGAGCTAGGGGAACAGCAAGAGCTCAATATAAATTTTAAGCTAAGAAAGAACGTGATCATTTCATTTGTTTCTCCTGCTTATAAGCAAGCTATTTAGCAAAAATTAGCCGTGTTTGAACAGGCTGTTTACAGTAAAAAGAATGTAAACTATTTGAAATTACTATTAAATGTTTGACCCAATAATTAGACCTTCTTAAGTGTTTTGATTTTACTGTAATCAGGATAAAAGTAGCATTCTTAATAATTGTTTTTGTATTTGTCTTGTGTGTGTCATACATAGTATACTGCACTTAACCTTGTTTTAAGAAAATGAGAAATGTACCAGTAGCTTTTCTTTTACCCTCTCTAAACAATGCATTCTCTTCTGTTATTGCATACTGTAAATCAAGCTATTTGATAGCTGACTTTGCAATAAGAGACCAAAAAGGCAAAGGTGACACAGAAATGAGTATTTCTCCACAGATACAGAGAGGAAACAGGAGATGCCAGAGAATCTTCATCAGTCGTCTAGATCCAGCTCACTGTTATCCACAGATCCATCTCCCAAAGCCACGGCCATTAATTCTCATGATCTGACAGACATTTCAAAGGTACATAAAACTGGCAAATGCTTAGTTGATTTCCTTTCTGAGGTCAAGAGAACAAGCAAGTAGTAGTTTTAGTCATATATACTATTAGTGGAAACCAAGGAAACTATGCAAAACTACATGTAGGTCTGTCTCGGAATTCCTTTTGATATGTAAACAGTTCTTACAGTCACATTTTTCTCTATGATTTTTTCAGGTGGAAAGTCCATCTGAAGGATGTTAGCTTCGAGGAATTCACTAACTTTGTTGCTTTTAAATTGCAGGAGACAACAAGACAAAGAATGGAAAGGATAAGTAAAATGTAAGTAATAGAAAAGGGCAGCAGGAATTCATTTCCCAGAAGGGAGTTGTACTGGACTAAGGCATATAGAAAATGTACATATGTGTTCCAAACCTCAAAGGTCTCTGCATCAGGTGTGGCATTTCCTTAGGACTCCATTGGATAATAAATCCACTTACAGTCCTGTATTTTTTGGATGAGTCTCTGTTTTCCTACTAAAAAAGCAATAGAAAGCCTTCTTAATAGTATTAACTAGAGATTAAAGAGGGTTTAGAATGTGGTTGACAAGGTATAGGAATACTGTTTATTTTCTTCTGATAGGAATTCCCTGGTACTTGCAACCTTTCTTCCTGAAAAATAAATTACAGTATCTTAACTCTGGTTTTTATTATTTAAGGAAAACTAATTTCAGCCTAAGCATTGTGATAACTAGATTAAGGTGTATTTGATGCTAGTCCTGAGATCTGTAATGAAAATGTGTATTGGTAAGAAATATTTTTATTACACTTGCATTGCTGTGTAATGTTTCTTTAGCAAGAGATTAAGCAAGTCTTTAAGTGCCTGTCCTGAAAAAAAAAGCTGTAGCCTTTTATTTATTTAATTTATTGTGTGGGTTACTTCTTTCATTATATATAATGAAGTCTTATTGATATGTGGTAGGCATTTGAAATACAAAACAATGGCAGAGGAAAAAGGTGGATGAGAGGAAACTTAAGGTTTCATGCTGCTTGTTAGTTTTTTGGATTCCTTGGAAGAGTAAAGCCAAGTCAGTTGTTTCTTACCGTATTAAAACAAGTGCATGTACATGGAAACAAAATTTATTTTCAGAATTGAAGAGACCTCAGAATTGCTGAAAACATCAAGCAACACCTCTGAGAAGACCTGAAAGCACGGGTCTTCAGGTGTCATCTCTCTAGACTTACGGATATCAGAACTACTATCTATGTACAGCATGACGTTTTTAGGATATCAAATCTGTAATGATCACCAGTGCTTTTATACCTTTGAATAAATATTTTTTGGTAATGCATCTATGTGTTGATTTCCCTTCCCTTGGCCCCATTTTTTGCTTTTAAACACTGTTCAAATAGCTTTCTCCCTCCCCCCCTCCTGCCTTTGTAAAGTGAAGTCATTACAGCAGTGTATTTTTGTGTTGACATTTGTTAGCAGTGTGCTAAGTAATATGTTTTTTAAAGTGCAGGCTTGAGGATGGTGGTTTACATCCTGTTGGAAACATTCCAGCTGGGACTTGCATATTACACCCAAGAGGCTTTCTTACATACCATCTTACCATCTGTACTGTTGAATAAGTCTTAATGAAAGCTTAAATCCACAATTTCAAATATGTACCTTTTTGCCATGGTATTTTTTTTCCTTAAAGAGAAATTTTCCTGCTGAGCTAGAGAGCACCAACACATTATGGCTTCCATTAACACTGACAAAGTGAGGGTCAGTTTGATCCTAAACACTAAAATGTGCAAGGAAGTCCACAGCCTTTTGACTGCAAGAGATGTGTTGAGTGTTTTAGTGCTCTTACCCAACACATTTTAAGACCAGCAGCACAGATGGAGACCATCCAGTGTACAGAGACACAACATTTTTATGATTTGAAGCCATATTAAAATTTCTTTTTAGAGATCCAAGTGGATGTAAGACTTCCATGAACATTATATAATCAAGCCAAAGGTATGGGAGGTTTGATAAGATTTTATTTATTTATTTGTTACTCTTTGTCAATTGGTAGCCTATCATATCAAGGTTTCTTTGTGCTATAATACTCAAAAAGATTTTTGGAGTTTGATAGCGAAAAAACAGTGGATTTTTCTTTTTTTTTGGCAGTTTGCAAATGAAGTCAAAAGCATTGTTTGACATTATGCTGTAAAAGCAAATTTATATTTTTAATAATTATGATTTATTTTTAATAACCATAGGGAATATAAATTGACTTTTACATAAAATCTGAATAATATATGGTGGCTTATATAAATTTTAGTTGAGGGGTTTTGGACTTTTTCAATAAAGCTTACTTTCCCAGTTGTTAAAAGAAAAAAAAATCACTGGAAAGTTAAATGAAGTGGCCATGTTTTGCTCCATAATCAATAATAGACCCTGCAAATCACTGTTCATTATCTTAACAATGAAATGAGTTTTTCTTCTAAATGTTAGACCAATTAAAAAGACAATAGGTGACATTTTCTAAAATAGAAGGACAGCACCCTCTTGTGGGAATTTTTATACAAAGTAATTACTAGAGGAGGAAAAAAGTATATTCCTGTACAATTATTTAAACCAGTCATGATTAAATATTTTGAAATATTACTGCTCTCATTTTTCCTCTTTCTCCTGGATTGAGAGGCTTTTGTGTTAAGTAAGGTAATTATCCTGCATGATGCTTGATATTTGTGACAGGAACCAGAACTATGAGTCTCGTTTGAAGATGTGAGTTACAGGGATTTATCATCAAATGCATCTGATTGAGGGAGCAAGATGTAATTTAATATCATCTCTGTTCAGTACTGCAAAATGGAAAATCCAGAGTTGTTCAACTTTTTCCTTTTTCCAGAAGCTTAAATGCAATCCCTTTCTCTGCACAATGAGATTCAGCCTTTGTACCTAAAGGCTTTGCTTCTCCTGTTCTCAGGACCAAGCAGAGGCTCATGTTCAAACTGAAGCCAAGGGTGTTTTACTGTTACAGTAGTAGAGTTGGTTTTCTAAAGGTCTTTCACATTTGCTTTTTAAAAGACAATTGGTTTTGGAAGATAGTACTTCTGAAAAAGCAATATTCATAATGTATTCAAGTCCTCCACCAATCATGAGATAGCTATTTTATTTTTCTTAAATTCCATTGATCACTGGAAGCAGTTGGTACTAGTAATGGTGTATGTCACTAATCAGTGCAGTGCTGGGAAATGCATCTCCTGACTGTAAATAGAAATGGCTTTGGGATAGTTACTGATGCAATACTGCTTCAGACGTTGTTCCAAGAGTTGTTGTTCTACACGTGCAAACAGTTGCATGGGTGAATCTTGCTGAGTGGCAGGAAATGTTAGATTTTTTTGGAAAAAAAACCAAACACAAATCCAGAGAATATTTCTCATTATAGTTGCTATTGTGCCTTGCTCTCTCCATTGGCTTGGAAAAAAATCCTGTTGTTCAAGATACAAGTTCTATGATTAGAAGTTGCAGAAATCCAGAATCGTGGGTTAGTGGGGTCAGTAGGGACCTCTGGAGATCAGCTAGTCCAACCTCCCTGCTAAAGCAGGTTCACCTAGAGCAGGTTGCACAGGAACGCGTCCAGGGCTTTTTGGGTTTTGAAAGACTCTAGAGGAGACTCCACAACCTCTCTGGACAGCCCACTGCAGCCTGTTCCTGTCACCTTCAAAATAAAGAAGTTTTAAGTTCTGTTTAGATCAGAGTGCCACCTTATAGAACTGAAAGTATCAATGCATTACCTAAGATAATGAAACAATTGCATTAAAGGAGAATGCTACAACTGATGCTTCTACAAAAATAGACAACTTAGTTTTTTTAGCAAGATTCTAAATCTCTGAAAACTTACAGCTTTCCATTAAGTTGTTTTTTTGTTGTTGTTGCTTACTGTGCCTCCTCTAACATCAGTATGCACTTTGTTTACTGAAATTAAAATATGCTCCAGAAAAAAAATAAAAATAGAATCATCTCCCCCAAATCCATAATATTGAAAAGCAGTTTGATAGCCTCTTGTAGTTATATTTTTAGTTTGTGTAGATACTGCTGCAGGTGGAATTCCAGTGCTCGGAGACATCAATACTATTCTAGTGCGATAACAAATTATTTTCATATATTCTTTATGATGTTACCTTTGATGTTTAAGATCTGATGCTTTAATTGTATTGTTCGCTTGTAACCAAGTCTGAGACAGGCTTAGTTCAGTTATATTCTGATGTTTATGCCCAATTTGGAATCATCATAAATATATTCAAAGCTGAAAGCCTTAATTACTATAAGTATGCCCTATTTCCTAATAAGTATATCCAACATTCTTATCACTGGAATTCTTTTATGTGTTTCTGTTCTGGTTTAGTCTCCTATGTCAGGCTCAATTCAGTTTCTAGTCCAACAGCAAACATAGTACAGAAAAAAAAATGGACTGAAAATGTTTAAAGTTTTACTTGCTTTAAATTTGGCTGATACAGAACATTTGTTGTCTTGAAGTTGGTCCCATTAAGGAGAAAATCTCTCATGGAATTTGCACAACTGAAATCTAGACTCTGAGGAGACAGAGGCTACTTGTCTTTCCTTTGCCTATTGTTCATACTAAACTCAATTTTTTTCTAATGCTTATTTTGTTCTTCCCCTCACCCTTCCCCTTCCCTTGTTATTTTATTTTGATTTGGTTTTGTTGGTTGTGGGGTTTTTTGGTTTGTTCGGTTGCTTGTTTATTTATTTAATCTATTGTATTTATTTTATTACAGTAATGAAAAGCTAAAATCAAGGATATGGACACACTGAGGTTTGAGAAGGTGATGGTCACTTTTCTCCGGAGAAAGAGAAAAGATGCTAAGAATGTATGAGAAGCTACTGATACTTGTGGAATTTACTTAGCTACTTTTTATTAGAGATGCTTAAAATTCTTTATGAATCATCAGTGAACTGGGATTAAAACAGCTTTTTCTCTATCAGCTGCTTGTTTTGACATTAGAAGTCACCTGTCATTTTGTACAGTCGCAGTCGTAACATATTCCACATTAATTTCTTTTATTTGGCTTTACATTTATCATTCCAAACCCTTTGTGCCAAACTATCATTCCAAACACTTTATTCCTAACCCTTTTTCAGTTTCTTTCTAGAGTAACTTTTTAAGCCTATGTAGTGAAATTCTTATTTCACTTATAATCCTTAGACAGCAATATTCTCTCCTTCAGGAAAGGTATTAAATGTGCAAAAATTGTTTAATGATAGTAAGTCGCTTCTGAGGCATCTAGATGGATTTCTGCGTGATAGGGGTTTGTGGTGTGTTCTTGGTAGGATAGTTAGGATGATGCAGTCTGTCAGCTACATCAGACAAGCAATCAGTACAAGGGTACTAGTTAAAACACTCTATCTATGGTTAGAAAACTCATCCTCTTTACACTATCCAGGGCAGATGCTTGATTTCGAAGTACTGAGGCATTTTGCTATCTGGAGTAAACTACTTGAATTATAGGTTAACAGCAAGAAGCAATTGCATGGAGCTCTGATGTTCTAATAGGGCGACTGGTGTTGCTTTTCCACTCCCCTTTACCTTTCCGGTTATTGTAACAGAAACTTCATATGCCAGAAAGCAAAATTGCTTTGATGATAGGCTCTGGATTCAGAAGAAATCTAATTTTACCAATGTTAAGTTTATAATTATTAATTTTAGTACAAGCGATGTCAAAGAATATTATGCCTCAGCGTATTTTAATCAAAGACACAATTATATTTCCAGGACATACTGCAGAGTCTTTGTAAACTTTCACACTTGTATGTCTGTTCTCATCTGGTGTTGCTTGCACTTCATTGAGTGCTTGTTGAAATATGAACTGGGATTAAGAGAACTGCAGTTAGAGAGTGAATACTTGAATAATTTACATGAATGCTGAGAATAGTTTCACAAAACTGAAGTTTTTTGGCAGTTTAAGGGATTTCCTCCCACTGCTGCTGATTCCCATCTGACTAGGCTATGAAGTGCATTTTGTAAACGATGTGACAAGTATACTCTTCTGAAAATATATAGTGAGGGGAATTGGTTGGGTTTTTTGGCTGTTGTGCTTGTGTTTTTGTTTGGTGGTTTGTTTTATTTTTGTTTGATTTTTTTTCTTTTCCATCCACATCAGCTCTGTGACCCCGTTTATGTCACTGTATACGAACATTTGTGTCTGAACTTTCAGTTGGAGCAGCATGCTCTTGTCAACAAATGTCAACACGTAGCTGGGCAGCAGGAGAGAGAATAGGTCAAGTTAGTGGTTTACTGTAGAAGGAATTTTTCTTTGAGCCAATGGTGAGCTAAAAGGGAAGAAGGTCCCATGTAAAGTCCCAATGTATGTATTCATGAAAACTTGTTTATTGCGTGTTTGGTTTATTTATGTTTGAATTGACTGAATGAAAAGGCTGATGTGTGTCTGAGAAAACATGGAAAATAGGATTAAAGGGAATCGACAGTTTGGAATTGGGTCAGTTTTCAGGTGTTCAAATAGGCAAATGCGAAACCAATCCTCAGGAAATACATTTGGAATCCTTTCATCTTATAAAGATGTATGCACATGTAAGGCATGTAAAATAGTATTGCATTAGGTGATCCCACTGTATTAGAAAAATATGAAACAAATCCTCCTCTCAGCCTTAGTTTAACTGTAAAGTGATAAGCTAAACATATCATTAACATATACATTTAGTGTGGTTTGAAGCATTTCATTGCTACAAATATGAGATCTGATCCACGTGAAGCCTCTCCAGTTTTTGTCACATAAGTGATCAAGTTGAAGGTACTGTGCCTTTCCTGTCATTCTGACTTGTGATCTGGGATTGCATTGTTTTTATCCCTATATCATTACTTAAGTCATTTATAGTAACTTCTGTAATGTCTGCTTTTCCAACTTTTAAATTAAGTGATTCCTCTTGTTTTCCTCCTGAGCGTGTTATGCAGTTTAGTTCATTGTTTATGTCCACTTTAAGAATTACTTAGGAGAAAAACTAATGGAAAAAAAATGTAGTCTGGTTTTAAGAGTTGTCTTAATTGAAACCATTCCATTGGAACCTATGGAAGGAACTAAAGGGTCAGTTCATGAACTTACTTGAGCTTATGTATTAGTAGTAACTTAAGCTCCAGCTTCTTGTAGTTATAAAAGTAGTTGACAGCTGTGATAATATCTGATAAAGTAGTTGTGCTTTTGTGTGAACCACAGAAAAATAGGTGCTGATGTGGTGGGAGATTGCTAGACTGAATACTTGATTAAATTCTTTTTTTTTTAGCTGTGATACAACAATATAATGAGTGGCTCAGGTTTCTTTTGGGTTTTTTCACACGTTACTGTTGGAATATTTCTGTATTCTCTATATTACATAGAGCCTTTTGCATGAAGATGTACCAGCAAACAGTTTATTACTCTAAGTATTTTGTGACTGAATGTCATTAAGCACTGTTAAAACTTTTCATCTGAAGTAGACTTTGACTTGAGTAATACTGTGTTGATGAACTGATCATAAATTGTCTTTGGCATAAAATATCCTCTTACCTCTACAGAGAGAAGGGATACAATCATTATGTTATTTTAGCATGAAAAAAACCCCAATTGTTCTAGTGATTGCGAGGGCATTGAAGGAGATTAATGTATTGAGTTATTTCATACTTGACGTCATGACTTTGGCTTTGAGTGAAAGCTTTTGTTACAGGCATGGATTTGATATGCTTTTGGATTTTGATTCTAGGGGTAGAGACCTTATTGCAGCCCTCCAGTATCTGACAGGGTCCTACAAGAAGGCCAGGGAGGGACTTTTGACAAAGGCCTGCAGTGATAGGACGAGGGCTAATAGTTTGAAACTGGAAGATAGATTTAGCTTGGAAATAAGAAAGAAATTGTTGACTCTGAGTGTAGTGAGACACTGGAACAGGTTGCCCAACAAAGCTGTGGATGTTTCATGACTGGCTGTGTTCAGATCCAGGCTGGATGGGGCCCTGAGCCACCTGGTCTAGTGGGAGGTGTCCCTGCCATGGCACGAGGGGTTGGAACTGGGTGATCGTTAAAGTCGCTTCCAACCCAAACCAGTCTATGATTCTATGATATTGTTGCATTATGATCTGTACTGCACAGCACCCTAAGTTTTCTGGACATTAAAAATTCCATCACTACTAAGGATTTTCTTGTTATTAGATTGCCTGCACAGTTAGTTTGGCCCTTTTATGATTTATGAGGTGAGTGAATACTTTGGTACTGTGTCTCCTATTATAGTGCCTCCTCAGAAAGGCTCTTCCCAACCTTCTGTGGTGAATTTTGAGTGCTGTAACATTTTAAAATATATATGAGGTCAGGCCTAGTGTCACAGATATCACAGTCACCTTGAATACAAACCAAACTAAAGCTTTGGGGCTGGCTTGGGTTTGGTTTGGTTGGTTTGTTCGTTTCCTTAAGGTGTTGCTGACCAGCTGGAGTTGTGTATTCTGCTATGTCTATATTTCTCTATTCCTGTCTTAAGAAGACAGCCATGACTACATGACTCTGTGATAATAAAACATTGCAGTGGGAAGTGTAACAATTAATAAATACTGTCATTGTTTGTAGCTCTATAAAGAGCACAAAACACTTTCCTTTGATTGGTGGATTAGTAACATTCACTCACTTTCCTTAATCTCTAAATACTTTCTAATGCTTTGTAAACGATTTCATTTTGTAATGGGGTGAAAAAGGAGAAAGAAACAGGTTGTTAGGGAAAACCAGACACTGGCACAGTAAGGAGCTCACTGATTACTACACAAAATTAATTATTTTCAAACCTCAGAAACCTAGCAAAAGGAGTTCCAGCCATTCCTTATTCAGGTGCTTGTGGCCGTATGGTTGAACTGATGTAATGGATGCATACCACTTAAAGATCCTCGTTCATTCCCCACGGTTGACTGCAAGCTTTCAGTCACTCTCCTAAGCCTTTTCTCACCTCAAGAAGACTTGCAGAGTTCCCCGTTCCATCTTTACAATGAGTAATGTGACCCTCCAGGGAACCATTCCAGCTGAGCACCTGTGCAGCACGGGCAGGAGTTTCCTGAGAAAAGGAGCAGGACCAGAACCAGATTAATTTACCAGATAGTCAAACTACGTAGCTGCAGCTTCTCATTGAACCTGTTGTGCGTCTTCTCGTTATCAGATATCACTGTTTGTATATCTTACGCTACTCCAGTGTTATTTACTGCGCAAGTCTGTGTTTTGTGCAGGCTTTTACAGTGCTACTGTTATTTAATGTGTACTGCTCCAGTACTAGGACAGTAATATTGCTTCAGCAAATGATTTCATAGACCTTTAGTGAAGGGGAGGATGGAGTGCGACAGTTGGTGTCTTGAATCTTGTCACAGACCTGTAAATGAGAGGAGACAATTTGAGAGCTTATTTAAAATCGCATGGACTTCAGAGAGAGTTTTTGGGCTGCATGTTATAGACCCTTCAGACCTGTGCTGACCCTCAGCAGCACACTTAGTTAGCATCTAGCTAACTCTACAGCTTAGTTAGCATCTAGCTAACTCTACAGAAATCCACCTCGGTTATGGTGTCTCTATTACTCTTTGTTTGCAGTGTCTTCTACATTCTTCTCACAGTGTGAGTCCCATCGGGTGTGATAACAGTATTTATTTCTGTTATGCTTTCATATTTAAGGTTTGGAGGTGGGCAGATGGATGAATGAACTTGTTTTGTTGTCTACATGAGTGAGCTTTAATGTGGGTACTTGTGTCTACTCAACAGCTTAAGTGAGCTCAGGTAATCTTTGGTCTTTTCACTCTAAGTCCATTTAAATAAAATTCTAACTGGAGCTTATGTAAGCATACCTAAGTTATCAGTAAATTGAGTAGCTCAGGTCCTGACTTGTTACCAGGGCTGTAATGTTGAGGTCAGCACAGGCTACAAGACCCAGGAAGTCTGTTGACCAGAACATGCCAATCTCTGGTGCTGTAACTGTGCTCTTGCTGATAACTGGGCTAGCTTGATAACTCTAGTCTTAACAACTTGGACAGCAGCATATACATCATTAACTGAATGTGGGATCTCACGTTAAATGGTGTTCTCAGTAGTTCATGTTATGCAGTTGGAATACCCAAAGGATGATCGTTGTTATGTTTATTTTTAAATATTCCTGGGCGAATGAAAGGAAAAAAAAATGTTTAAAAATATGAATGAACATGTTTGAAAATAACTTAGTTAATAATGGTTTTTAATAGAAAAAGTAAAATAGAGGAATGAATGATCCTTGCTTAGCTTTGAGTTTTTTCATTCATAAAAACTTAAAGCTAATGAGTTTTTGCTAAGCTTGAACTTAGCTGAACCCAAGACTTCTATTTTTAAATGGACTCAATGCTTTCTTGTGAAAAATTGAAGTTGTATGTGGAGTGATTTAAGGAATAATATCCTGTTCCATGTAAAGTAAGCCTGCTATTCATGCAAAAATAATGCTTTAAAATCTGAACTTTAAGTCAGATAATTTACTGGAGCATCATTCTTTTTTTTTTTGTTGCTCCACTGTTAGTCATTATACAAAAAAAAAATTTGACTCTTACCACCTATAGCATGTTCGTGTGAATAAGTGATAAATAAATTGATACGTTTTCTATTTCAGTGTAACTTACTAGCAAACATAGACAGCCTTGTCTACTATAATATAAACAGTTCAGAGTTTAAGCTACGTTTTTTTCATAAAAGATTGACATTTGCTGCTTTTTCCAGATAACAGTAGCCAGTGTTGTCTTATCAGGAAAAAAGGTTAGCTGCAGTTCTGTAAGTCATAGAGAAGATAAGAACAGCTTTGAATAATAGAGCGATGGTGCAAGTTTGCAGCAGGGTCTTCGTGTTTGGGAAAAGATTAAAGACTAAAGAACATCCAGTATGTTGACAAAAATCAGCCCTTTTTTCTCCCCACAAAAATTCCTTAGAAATACGAACTTCAGATAAACACATTAAGTTATACAAGTTATTATAAAAACCTTAAGTTCAGTGATTTATAAAGCTGTCTGCAGTAGTATTAAAATATTCTGAGAGTATTTCAAAACTGTGGGGTTTACTTTTTGAGAGAGTCCATTTTATCTGCACCTTTAATTCTTCCTGTAGGCCCTTATTTGTAACACTGAGCCTGTGTTGCAGATACAATCCCTATGATTTTTTTTCTTTTCCTAACTGTTAAGAGAGGATACCCAAGAATATTTTCTTTACATCTCCTTAGAAATTGCTGTTTTGCATTTCTTCCATCGCTGAATGGGTATCTACTCCCTTGGTAAGACAAATTTTCCTGATGTCAATGGCAAATACATTATTGAAAATAATGGTGCATAGGCCAAATTAGTTCCAGTTCTCTTATCATCATTAGCAGGAATTTCACATAGTACTCATCAGAAGTTCTATTAGAACTACTTTTGTAGCTGAGCGAGAGTTTTACTCCTCTTTTTCTTCCATTCCCGTGTTTTCCTCATACCCAGCCTGCTAGTGTTTTAATTCTTTACAAATTGAAGTAATTCTTTTCCATTTCAGAAAGTGCTGCTTGCATTTAGTATCTGAAATACATATCTGGGAGAAGAGAGAACTCATTGCTCCTGCTACCGGTACTAAAGTTGATTCTCCTTCCTAGTTTTGTCCTTATAAAAAAAGAAAAAGATCAACACTGCCCATATTTTAGAATAAATAGAATTTACTCTGTGGTTATTTGAAAGAAAAAGAATCCAAAAGCAAGAGCTTTAATGAATATCATAAATACTGTTTCCAGACATATTATTCTAATATGGCTTTGAGCATACCTATTACTTTAAGCTCTTGAATTATCTTCTTTGAATAATTTTGAGCTTAAATTAATCCATTTTTTCTCTCCTTTAGTAAGGAATAAATTATTAATGATATTTATTACCGTATCAGGTGAATATGTGAGTATTCTGCTTGCCAGTACTTACTTTTATGCCTTGCATTTCAGGAAGACACAGCTATTCTTGTCATGGGTTTTGTGTTCCAAGGAATCTAGGAGAAGTAGAAGAATAAATAAACAGGATCAGTCAAGTACCATGTCAAAAGTGCTGCTCTTGTTACTTCATCCTACTGGTAGAGATTCTGCATTTTTAGGATATTTTTGAGAAAAGGGAGACCACTGTGGACTTTGTGCAGGCATTTGCAGACTGTGAACTATGAGAGAAATGATGAGCCAGAAAAGGTAAAGCTGGGGGGTATCCCAGAGAAGCTGTAGTTAAGCATACTAGTAAAGCTGTGACTATATTTGTATAAATTACATGACTGGAGAGAAACAGTAGAGACAGTAAACTTCAAACGTGACAACAGTGCTTACAGAACATAAACAGGTTAGCAGGAAGCTAGCATGAATATTTCCAGTGTTATTTGAAGAGGTGTTAGTCTGGGATTCTGGATAAATCATGCTTTCATCTTCCATTTTCCATTTGCTCTCTGAGACCTGGATTCCTCACAACAAAATGTAATGTGTCTGAGATTTTCGAAAGGAGCTATTTTGCTTCATAGATCCATCTGTACGTTCACTTTTGGACAGGGAGAATCAACTTGGAATGCATCACTGCAAAGTTAGAGTTGTCATGTAACTTGATTTATGTTTGTCAGCATTGAACTTTGTCAAAAATTTCTTTGTCAAGAATTTTCTCCAGAAATTTCAGAGAACTGTCTGAAAAAAAAATTCCCCAAATTCAGGAATGATCTTCAGAACCTTTTCCAAATTACAGCCTTGTATATCCATATATTTCTATTTCTTTACCCGTTCCCCCTGATATACGCAAGCAAAACAATTTTATCTTTTCATTTCCTTTTTACCTTTCTTAGGCCAAATGTTGGGTTCTTTTTGGCACATTAGCTCGATATGAACCGTGATCCTTAATGGAGAATGTTGGAAGCATAGTATTAAAATAGATGGGGTGGACTAGACCTTCCAATTCAAAATATGTTATGATTTTATAAACAGAAATTCTCAGAAGTCTTTGACAACATTGAGGATTCAAAGCTACTTTACTTACATAGCTAAAATTGCATCAGATGACCTGTGAGAAACAGGTACCATTGCAAAGTCAAGTTCCTGTTAAGATTCCTGTCAGCAAAGGCAATCATTTCAACCTTTTCTTGCAAAAGCAACCAAATAAAGTATTACTCAAACATCTGTCAGCAGAGACTTGAGAGTCTAACCCTCAGCTAAGCTGGAAACCTGTAATGAAGGACAGCTGGTCCAAACTGCTTCTGCTTACATGAGGCTTCAGCAAGTCTTTGATATATAGGAAGGTCACATTTGTGACAATATAACTTTCTAGAAATAATCTGTCCAACATCATTTATGCTTTAGGCTACTTTATTTACCTTCAGATTCTTAAAATTCTCTGCGTTGAATGTTTTGTGTCTCAAACTGCTGAAGATCACTGTGCTAGTTTTTACTTGTAAAAGTATTTCATACTTTCTGAGATAAGCAGAGGCTTCTGATCTCCTTTCCATATCCATGTCCTCTCACAAGCCAGCAGAACCCACTTCCTCCCTCTTCTAAGATAGTACCATTCATGAGAGTTTTAAGGAAGACAGATAACCCTCATTCTAGTTGCATCAGAATTTCTAACTACAAGGTAGAGAAATTAAGGACTCTGGTTGTATATACTCACTTTCAAAAAAATATCTTGCCTTGTGATACCATCAGAGAGATCCTCTAGTTAAGCAATTGGCAATTTATACTGTTCTCAACAGTTTCTAGGGAGTGTTTGAAGCCAAGAATCAGGGATCTTTACAGAAAGGCTACAAAAGAGAAAACACGGATTTCTCTTCCACCATTCATCCCTATTACTCACTCTGACTTCTTCCTCTGCTTTAATGAACATACTTTCTATTCCAACCTCTTGTCAAAGCGCTGGGTTTTTTTCCTTTAGATTCACCTTCTTTTGGGGTGATTGGATGCTTCCAGAGGTTTTTCAAAGCTCAGTGATCTAAAAGTTGAAAGCATTTCCAAATGGGGCAAAAGGGGAAAGGTGAAGGGCTGTTTTTAACAAAACAGTGGCTAATTGTTGTCACTTCAGCAGTTTAACTGCTGTTATTGACTAGAGATGGGTTAATTAATTTAGCACATGGTCTGTTAATAACTGTTTATAGTGCATGACAGCATCTTATAATTGCTACTAATCAACCAATAATAACCGGAAGCTTGGCGTTGTCTTGGGGAGAAAAAAAAGTCTGAATTCCACAGAAGCAGGATCTTTGTCTCCATTTTTTTTCTACTTTTAAATGGTGTTACTGTTAAAAAGCTTATAAATAAATACTTAATAGTTAAAGCTATTGCTGAACCTGTTTTTTTTTTTACACTGCTGTAAGTTTTACTGTTCAAATTTGACTTTTATGGATTACTTACATTGCAAAAAATCCGTGTTTTCTCTTTTGTAGCCTTTCTGTAAAGATCCCTGATTCTTGGCTTCAAACACTCCCTAGAAACTGTTGAGAACAGTATAAATTGCCAATTGCTTAACTAGAGGATCTCTCTGATGGTATCACAAGGCAAGATATTTTTTTGAAAGTGAGTATATACAACCAGAGTCCTTAATTTCTCTACCTTGTAGTTAGAAATTCTGATGCAACTAGAATGAGGGTTATCTGTCTTCCTTAAAACTCTCCTCTTCCTCAAGAAGGTGTAGAAAATTTTCAGTGGTGGAGAGTGGTTAACTGGTGTGGAAAATCTTGTATAACACTGAGTAATATCTGAACGTTCCAGGGATCTATTTCCTCCATCTTTTCAGGTGAGTTGGCTACAGCAAGGACATGCTCTTGGTTCTGAGGCCCTAAAAGAGAAGTGACCTTAAGAACTGTTTACTGACTGTGTGTATATTTTATTTATGTTTCCCCCAATGCCTTTAACCTACATTAATTTTTTCAATGTCCAATTACTGTTTTAGGTTACCTTGACCTTCCTTAGCATGTGTGAATACATCTGGTAAAAACCTGACGTAACCTGTGAGACATCTGAGTTGGTGGTCTTTGTGTTTGGTGGTTTATTTTGCTTTGTTTTGTTGGTTTTTTTTTTAAACATTCTAAAAGTGTTTTGAAAACCTCTATGGATTTTATGTAGACTTACGGCTTCATTGTAATTTTAAATAGGCTTTCTGTATGGTTTGCATGCTTGAAAGTTGCATGAGATTTAAACTGTGTAAGACTTGTACTTCTCTGTGTTGAGAGGCATTGCGATGTTCTGCTATTGATGGTGCCTGAACTTTGCCAACCCTTACTTTACTAGTGACCTCTTTTTATACTGGCTTTTTATTCAAAATTTGCTAGCACTTAGTGACTTACTTCCTAATGACATAAGGGAGACTTGCAGTAGCTCTTGTATTCAGAGAAGAAAATGGTTCATTACTGTGATGTGTCTCGCAAACTGCATTTTTGAATGGCAGTTCCTGTAGATGGTGCAGTTATAGCTTTGCTGATGCAAAATAACTGAGTTTAGTAACATGGAAGTTTTGTCATCTTCCTCAGACGTGTGAATAAAGTTATATTTTAACAAATGGAGAAAAAGTTGTTTCTCAACACAATATTTTTCTGACTGAGAAGACTCCACTTCTGGTAATTGCTGAGGAGTGTGTAAATCCATTTCCAATTGAAGATCCAAAACTGGCTACTGTAAACATGTTAATGTAATTTTGTTACCTATCCTAATGTACAATAAATAAAGAAAGCCACAAAATCCTTTTTTTTTCTGTTTTTCCCTTCAGAAAAATAAACAGACAGGTAATAGCCAGTCAAATTACTGATGCACAGTACTTCAACATGGTTTGTTCCTTTAACCTTTAATAGTATTCCTCTTATGTTCTCAAGAGTATTTTTTACATATTTACTATAGATTTGGAAGACATTATTCACAGTGTGGTACATACCTGTGATTGAATCATGTGAATAACACATATCACGTGTCTCAATCTTGCTGATTAGTTTTCAGAATTGTGAAGAAAGGAAATTTTACAAAGTGCTGCTGCCTGTTCAAGTATGCATATGAATCCCAGGCCATTTCCTAGAGCTGGAAAACCTCAACTGATATAAAAATCTGAAATGCAGGAAGAAAAAAGGACAGTTAAATTATTTGTACTCTAGACTTGTAATGTGATAGACCAAATGCAACATAGAACCAGTGGTAATTGAGAGAAGTGCATTGGCAGATAAAATGTAAACAGTATTTCATATAATTTAAGGTGTGAAGGGCCAAATTAGTGTTTGGTTTTAAGTATTTTAACAAAAATGGAAAATTTGAAGAATTATTAGTATTAATAAACAAATATAATTGAATACCTATTAAGACTAAATCATGATCAGAAAAGAATCACTCTAAACTAACTGGGTTATTTTGATTCAATGAGTTACTTAATAGTGGATGTTTTATTGGCTCCAAATCAAACTCCTAGCATTTCTAGTGGAAATCTCCATTACCCAGCTGTTGTTCTAAGGTAAATATAAAGAAAAATAGATGTTTCTGTAAATATATAGAGAAAGCAATCTGTGATCAAGGAAGGTATTGACTGGCGCAAACAGTATATGAGAATTATTCAGACAGTCTAGTCCAGCACTATTTAAGTTGATTTTCCTTCTGATCAAGTAAACCTGAAGTGTATCATTGAATGTTTACCTTCCTGGAATTAAAACACAGAACATAATGTGAGTGGCTGAGTTGCTTGCTAATCAAAGCAATCAGTCAAGATAATGATGAAGGATTTTGTTGTGAGTTGTGGAGGGGGGTAGGGGAGACATTGAGAACCTTGCTGAAAGTAGAAACATGATTAGTGGCTACAGGCTTGGGTGGGTTTTTGTTACGGTTGGCAGCGAAGAAGTTTTGCAGTCTGCACTCAGGAACGATGCTTGAGAAGTTCATTGTTTATATTTGTTTTGCTGTTCTGAGCTGTTTTACTCCCGCTAAGCATGTTTTTCTGATACATGGCAATGGCAGAATAGCTATCAACTTAATTTGAAGAGTAGCTGTAAGTTCTAGTTTAAGCTGAATTGTTACTTCAGGGTGGAATTTGTGCGTGCTTACTGTAGTTCTTATAACTACATATGTGACCTGAATGGTGGTCAGCCCTCATTTATCACTTTTGTGAACCCCTTTTGCAGCTGGATTTTCAAATTTGGGTTTAAAGTTCATTTAACATGCCTTCCAGAAAGTAAATATGTCATTAAGTTCTGGTTTATTTTACATACTCATTCTTAAGATAGTTTAACTTAGTACAAACCTGTACTGCATTCAAACTTTATTCTGAGTTGGTCAAGACTAGTTTCATTTCAGATTATGGAAAGTGATTCAGAAACACCTGGAGCAAAGATTTATATCCCTACCTACATTCTGAAAGCACTGTGTTTTTATAGCTCTTTAGAGGAAAGGCAGGAATTGCATTAACACTTGTTAGAGCAACAGTTAATGCAATGCTGACGAGAACTTCAAAACCCCAAATATTAATGTTAAAATGTTTAAAAAAAAAAAAGAAAAAGGTGGAGGTGGCAATAAATTTAAATATTTGATCTTTAATGAAGGAAAATAGTTTTTCTCCCTTTGAAAAAACCCAAACCAAAAAGTCAAGTCTTAAGTCATTTGAGGGACATTGCTATAATGTGAACAAAGCTTGCTGCTTTATTTTATGCTGATGTGGTATTGAAAATAAACACCTCGAGTCCTCTTGCAAGTTATTGCACTGGAATAAGTGTGTGCAGATTATAAACCCTCACAGATTATGTACACCACTCAGAGACCTGGAAACAGATTAATTTCTCAAAGAATTGGAATATCTAATTTTTTTCTGTAATTACCTTGTGTTTAGCTTTTCTTCTAGCAGAGAGATTCAGGTCCAATATGTTGAAACTCTAGGTTTCAAGTTGCAAGGATTTGAAAATGTATTATTTTGAGTGCTTTTGTGTAGTAATGCCATATCAATTGGAAAATTTATGTCTGTATAAAGCTGTACTGATGTTTCAATCCTTGTCTAGAGATGGTGGAAATTACACTGTGTGGTCTCAGGCCCCGTAATCTACACTCTGTTATTCCTTTGCTTAAAGCAGATAGCAGAAGGCTACTAGTTATAGCAATTCTGGCAGGGTTCAGAGATCCAGGCTGCTTTTCCAAGCTTTGAAATAGTGCAATGATGCCATCTTTTGCTTTCTTCAGTAAATTTCAGTCAGCTGGGATTGTCATTCATCACTCACAGCACTCCATTCAGTATCTTTTCACTTGAGTGAGTGTGATAAATCATACTATGCATTTCTCTGAAGAGTATAAAACTATTCCAGCACTACATCTGTTAAGCATATAACACTAATCTTTCCTTTCCATGCAGCAGAATGTTGAAGATTTAGTCTTAACAGCACTGTTTAGAGATGTCTATTTATGTATTTGGATATTTTAACTAAGAAAGATAGGTTGCCTTCTGAATGAGAAGCAAGTATGTCTTTGGATAATCTCTTCTACCCAATCTGTTTTCTTAATGAAATGGGATTTTGAGATTTAGTTGTTTAAAATACCATCAGGAGCTTGAAAGCACTAAGTGTTTCCAGCATTTCTGTAGCTGTGTGAAATGTTTTGCATGTAAAATTGAAGGTGAGCAAATATGGTTTCACAAAAGGGCTAAGCAAATTCTGTTATGACTGCCAGCAAAAGTTGGTTTTATATCTTTCCTGAAGAGAGTAGGGTTTTTTCCTCTTAAAAATCACTACAAAATAAATGAGAATTATGTATTTGATTTTCCATTTATTTTTATAATGACATTGTGATGCATTATTTTTGTCTATCTCCCTAAACAAATTCTGGAGAAAACCAAATTTCTTCAAGTATTGGAGGGAACTGACAGAAGTTGTCAAATCTGTCTCTAAATAGACCATACTTTCTCATACTGCCTAAATCCCCAGAACTAATGGATACGTTCTGTTGCCTCCCCTCCCTGTATCCTTTTCTGCACTTGGTCTAGTGGATACTATGAATAGGTCTTATTCTTTTGCAGCCAATGGGAGATTAGTTCTCTTTCCAGCTTAAACAGCTGATAGATGTTTTAAACCTTTTATTCCATGAAGAAGTAAAGTCTTACATGCTCTTTGTAAGTCTTCAGGTACTGTTATGTTTAAAAAACACCCTCAGTGCCCATTTTTACCCCATCCAGGGCATTGATTCCAAACCTGTTGAAAAGCTTTATTTGGTCAGTTCAGAGTTGTTGTTGTGTTGGTTTTTTTCCTCACTAAGCTTTTTTTCTGTTATTTTCTGAATGTGCAACTGTCATACAGTAGTACCATTTGAAGATTACGTTGTCATGCTTATGGATTTCTCATGTAATTTAGTATAAATATTAAATAATGGATATCAGGATAATTAATTTTGTTCACAATATGATTATCGTATAGTGTCTTTTACCTGGTAATTTGGCCTAGAGCTGGAATGTGTGAGTACAGATGCACTGGGTGGGGTGATTGTCAAGAAATTAGAAGTGAATTGTTTTCAGATGAAGTCTTATCAAGAGGAGAGAGGTGATTTTTTGAAGGCTATGGATATCTTGGCAAGAATCACAGCACTGTAAGATAATGCGGACTCAGTGTCCGGAGGCTTAATGTTCCAGTGGTATCTATGAATTTGCCAAACATGTGACAAAAACAATGAAAACAAATCCAGTTCTTCCTGTGAGACCAGCATGCAGTTAGTGGCAAATTAATTTCATATGTATATTCATTCTATCATCTTATCATGGTTTGTACTTTTAGTTTCACACTGTGACTGTAGCTTGGACAAGATGATGAATATCAGCCTAATTTACAGGATGGCAGACTGCTCTAAAACATTTTCAGAGAAGTATTTTTGTGCTATTTCTCAAATTTCTACATTCTTAGATGCCTTGCATTTCTTGGCATATGTATTTATTATTCTTACATCTTTCAAGAACTGAGTTGTTTTCACTGATTGAATTATACGATATGTTCTCTTCCATCTAATGATTATTTTTATGAAAGCATCCGTCTACTTTTTTAGTAACAATAGGTGTGTCTTGTCTTCTTTTGGGGATATCAATGAAGATGTCTATAAATTGGAGTAACAGGAGGATTCAAAAGAGCTATTAAACTAAATCTGAGGAAGGTTGGCATCAGCTTAAATTACAATGCCTAAGTAGAAAGCTGTCTCTCAAAGGCCACCAGAATTCAAAAAAGAGCTCCACAGAATTGTACATCTATTTGTGTCCAGTCCTAACCAGTTCTGAGAAGCATTTCACCCAGTTAGTATCAAAAATCAGCTCATTTACAGTAATTTTCTTGGGGTTTGATCTGATATAGGTTCTTGGAGCCCAATTACTGCGGGGATCTGCTTCCAAGATCGGTGGCAAGACTGACTTTTCGGATTGTGGCATAGGACATGTAGTTTCCTAGGAGGTGGAATGCAAATATGTGGCTCCACTTACAGGAATTGTCCTAACCACCAAGTAGTTTTGGGAAAAGCAAATGAAAAGCTGTCCTCCTGTGAGCTCCTTGTTGGCTAGACGAGAGTTTCATGGGTTTTGTGTCGTTGCGGCGTAGACACTTTCCTCTGGATTATTTTATGAACATCATCACCCTGTGTGTGTTAAAAGAGAAGAATGTCTCCCTTCCAGTTATATGTAGGTACTTGTAATTTGGAGAGAGTTTTCATCTGTGATTCCCAGTAGGGAGAGGTATCTTACTGTATGTAAACCACCTAAACCCCAGAAAAGATTTTTCTTAATTTCTTTATTTATTTCCCCCTATAATTGTCTCCCTTCAAGGAGCAGCTTGAAGGAAGGAAGGAGTGGCAGGAGTCAGGGAGAAAAGGGCATGGCTTTACTGACTGAAGACAAGACAATGTATTGTGTGACTATAATACAGATGTTAGGATTGCTTTGTATTCCTTTGAGGGAGGTGCTGGTCAAGTGCTTAAGTGGTTCTGCAGCAACTTTAAACTTTTTAGACATGAAATTTTAATTTATTTGACTGTGGAGTCTTCCACAGTTCCTATCAGAATTAAGTAGCCTTAGCAGTAGAAAGGAAATTAATAAAATTTAATACTTTTGCATATAGTCCCAAACATAAAGCTGCATATTGTCCTAACCAGCAGTTAAGGTGGTATTATTATATGTAAAAACAAACAAACAAAAAACCCCAAACAAACTAAATCAAACCAAAAACCCACAACACAACCCACTGAATAAAAAAAAAGCCCTTAGACGTGACCCAAAATGTAAGTAGTACTTTGGACATAAGTTTGTGTTATTTTTTTCTTTTCTTTTCCTTTTTTTTTTTTTTTTTTTTCCTTCTCTCTCTTCCCTCCAGAATCAGCTTTGAAACAAAATTATAAATTCATCACCCTTGGCCAAAGAATTTCTCTTCAGGAAAGGCATTTTGCAGGGAATTAACTTGTCTCCCTGCCCCAATACACTTGGATCTCAAGTGCGTGCCAGGTGTATTCCTGACTTGGGACCTCTGTCAACACAAATACAGAGGAAAACAGATTATAAAGCAAGTTTAAAATATCTTAAAGTAGAAGGGTGGGAACATGGAGAAAGCTGCTTAAGGAAAATCATTGTATGATAGATACTTGCATGCACTATGTATATTTATTTGCTGTTATCCATCCTGGGCAATCCTTGCCAAGAGAGATTTTTTGCACCAAATTACTTTCCCCTGGTTTCTTTATAATTAATCTGGTTTATTGATTTTGTCTCCCTTCAAATGGCAGAGACCCAATTAACATGTGGATGCCTTTATTTGCAGAGAACATGCTTTGCTCATCTACTTTTCCCTGAACCGTTTCATGTTTTCTTAACTTCTCATTTTTTAGTTGTCTTTTGAACACATGCTCACTTGCTTCAGTGGATCCAAAGCTACCAATAAAACCACTCCTCAATGTGTAACAGATGCAGAAGTGAATATAAGTGGAAACAGTTGAATAAGGGAAGCAGACCCAGAGCTGTCATCAAGCTCTTCAAAGTCACTAGATTTTTTTTCACCTGCTCATGCAGTGCTTGCTCAAGCCCTGTTGGCAGTGACTATGTATTTCATCTCTCACCAGGTTTTTTTTAACTCTACCTCACAAGCTTTTTCTGAGGGTTTGTGACAATATTAGATTCATCTTTAAATCCTGCTAAATGTGCTAAACAATGTAAAGTGGTTGCCGTTAAAAAGACAAATTTATGTGCTGCCAGTATTTTAACTAGGGCCTCCTTCTAAAGTTTGTCCTTGGAGACTCTCTGGAATCTTTCCAACTTGTGAGAACTTGGTGTGGAAGGGTGCACAGTCACTTGCTGCTAGGACTTTGTTGTTTTTCCACATAAACAAAAAATGTTTTTTGGGAAAAAGGTGGAAATGCCACTTGGCTAATGTATTTTATGCAGTGTTTTCATATAAGGGAGAATTGTGTTGACAGAGCTTTTTCTGAATGTGTGAGGGCTCTTCTGGGCAATACGGCTTTTTGATTGGCTTACAAAAGTAAGGACTCTAGAAATCATTAAGTCTGTGTGCATTCCTTTCCTTCCAGAAGTGTTCTCAGATCCCAGTAAATGCATCAGGCTTTGTTGTCTTAGGTACTTTGTGGATACAAAAAAAAAGAAGAAAGTGGATGCTGTCAAAACAAGCTTACAATCTAATTGGTGATTTGAGATCAGAAATTCAGTTGCATTCTTTACTGTGATCTTTATATCCATTGGTTGGTTTTTAATAATGTAGTTGGGCAATAAACACGTGGTAGAAGGACCATCTCGGTGGCACTCCAGAATGATTCTATTAAGTTAAAACACAACACTTATGTGAAACCAAGTTGATGAATCCCTTTTAAGTTCTGCCTGCACATCCCACAGTACTTTCCAGTACTATGCTGGACAATGAAGTTAGTTATAAACACAAGCATCTTTTTAGAAGCTTTTTCAAAGAAATGTGATCTGACTCTGTCAGCAGCATAGAGAACAAATCCCCAGTTCTCTACCAGAAAGTACAGATGGAAAAATTAGTTTGGTCTTCTTCCCTTCCTCTGAGAAATGAAGTGAAATGCAGCATGCCAGAAAATAGTCACAGGACTTTTTCCAGCTAAATTAAACAATAGCTTTTGTGCAATCGATTGGTCCATGTTCAAAGGCATTTTGTAGTTTGTGGTGTTGATTACATTGATCTATCTGTGTTCAATGCAACTGTTTAATTTGCTTTCTTGAACAGAGCTATAGGTTCCTCTACTTTCTGTTCCATACACGGCTTAAAAACACACATCTTTCTTTGTCATGAGGTCTAGTGATCATTTGCCTGTAGAGAGAGAGCAGGACAGTAGTGCTCTGTTTTGGGCATACAGAGAAATGATAAGTAGAACTTTTCCGTCCTTTGTTTGCAGCCTCATTAGTTCTATATGGTTCTAAAGTTCTAAATATGCATAAAAATAACTGTGCACTAAAACATATGGATCCAAGTGTGCACCCCAGTTGCATCACTATAAATCTAGACCATAACTGTTATCATTAGGATTTATGCTAGTGCTATGAAAATAAAGGGAGTGATTTATTAGTGATGAATGGAGTTTATGGCTTTGTCAGTCTTGCACAGGTTTATAAGGTTGTTTAAGTACCAATACGCCCAAATTTAACTCTTTTATTATGTGGAAGGCAGTCTATGGCAGGTCATTCGTTGCAGAATAAATAAATGGTACCTAAGAGGATATTAATTAAAAGTTCTGTTATCTAAGATATGGTTTATTGAGGTTTCTTTAAATTCTCAGAGCTCCTGTACACTCCTTAGTTCAAATAATAAATTATTTTTTTGGAAATCTTTTTGCTTGATAGGTGTATCACTATTGCATGAGAATATCCTCGGCTCAAAGGAAGAGTGTTACCAAGACAGTGAGCGTGTTTGTAATCTCTTTCAGGGATACAGATGTGCAGGTGTTCAGTGAGATACATTTTCTGCCACCTGCAGTAGTTACAACCAATATTCAACAAGTGGTGGGGGGTGGGAGTGCAGGAAAAACTTAGGTCAGGGGTGTTGATTATGACTCAGAATGCTGCTGACTGGTACATTCTTGTCTTTCCATGCACAGCTCTTTGTGTTGTTTCAAGCTGCACTGAAAAGTTGGCAGATCAATAGGTTTGCATGTGTAGAAAAAATAATTTATGAGAAGAATAATCACTTCAGTCTATAAAAACTTTTGTCTTGGATAGACAGTTTAAATTGTATCAAGCATAAAATACTGGGATCTTATGTCTTTTAAATGATGTCTAAATGAAAACTGTTGAATATACTTAATTATTACACTAATGATGATTTGAACCTTGTCAACACTCTGTAATGTGCAAAAATGAGACTTCAGTGAGAAAACTGCCAATAAAATAATTTCAATTTAGAAGTCCCAGAAAAGGCAGCAATGATTTCTCTTGTAAGGCCTGATACTGCACCACTTAAATCTGTGGCACTATCATCTTGTGCAGTAATCACTGTCTCTGAATGAACCATACAACTTCTCTTTAATACAACAGTCAATTCATATTTAGGGGAATTTGGAGGTTCAGGCTACATTTATGGACCTGAGCACAAACAAATCTTAATTTTAGGAGGAATGCTTTAAAAATAAATCCTTTAAAGAAGGTCTCTGCTTTCTGTGTTCTGAAAAACTGTTCACTGTCCAGGAGTAGAGCACTGAAGGACCTCTGTGTGCCATTGTAACATTAACATAAGCAACATGTCAAAAGGAGGGGTTTTCCTGAGCAAATGCAAAGTCAAGGCCCTAATGCAGCCCAGAAATATTTAGCTCTCTTGATGTCTACAGCTTTTCAGAAGAGATCCTGCTTTTATGTACCTGAATGTGGTTATTCTCATTTTGATCAGCATATATACAACTTCTATGAGTTTTCAAGATTCTGTGACATATTATGCAAGTGTGCTGTGGAGAAAAGGGGCATAAAATCCCCTACAGGTGGATGTTTAAATGCTACAAAGAAATTGTGAACTAATATAAATTATTGAACAGAGCAAGGAGTCATGGCCTTTTCAGACACACTCACTTGATAGCTTTATAATACTGAAGTGCTCTAAGGCAATAAAACCAGATCTTCAGATTTTTGTGCATGAAAACTGGGCTTATAGAATAATAATGGCTATCAGGAGGATGCTGCATATTTGGAGCCCTGCCATTTTCAGTGCTGATATGCTACCCATATGTTTCTGTCTACAGTTTTGAGACCACTGAGGCTGAATAATAAAAGCTCTTGCTCATCCAGCCTCTGTAAGTAGCCTCGTCTGAGCTGAGTACGAGCATTCATTCAGGACTTGTCTTGTGGGATTGCTTTGCAATCAGTCGTCGTCCTTTGCTCTTTGTGGCACAGCAACTTAATTCTGTTCTGTTCTGAATTAAAGGAGAGCATTAAAGATTTCCTGAAGTAGTTCTAAAAGTAGGAAGAAGAAAGATCTGTCATAACAGGTGTCATTGTCTTGGATGTTCATTCTTTGCTTACATGTCTGTGGAACAAGGGCACTGTAGTAACCTAGATAGAACTGCTCATTTTTAATAGAGTAGATTTCTTTCATGGCAAACCCACCTTATTATTATCTGTGCATGGATGAGTGATGAAGGAAAAAAAAAAATAGCACGAGGGTAGAGAAGTGTTCTTTGACTTTCAAGTGGTTTTGTCAAAATCTTAAAGGATACTGTTTGTTTTTACTTCTAGATTGTTTTTTTTATTATTATTATTTTCCTTCTTAAGGCAAGAAATGAGAAGATTTTTGAAGGACATAGTCCTCAGCTTGCATTCATTACATAATACTGGCAAAAGTAGAAACACAGAATTTCTCACCTACTTTTTAACATGAAATAAATTTTTACAGGCAACTGCAGAAGAGTGCAATCCCTGAAAAAATTCATTCTTCTCTAAAGCCAAGCAAGCTACCTGATAGACTTGCCAGACTCCTAAAGGGCACAGCCGAGCCCATTAGTTACCAGGCTATGTTCCCTGAGTGAATAGGAAGTATTATTGCAGCAAGAGAGTTAAGCTACCATCTCAAAATATTTCTTTGGTTGGTTCTAATTCTTTACTGTCAAACTGACATAGAGTCGACAAGTGTAAGCTGAAGCTGAAAAGCATAGGTTCTGCTATATAGTACATCAGCATTAGTTTGATATTTGAATATGATATAAAACTATTAAGAATTGACAGTGAAGGAGTTATGGTGAATTTGTCCTGTTGCTCTAGTTTTCCAAGATGCCAATTTCCTGGGATCTGGGAGCTCCACATCAAATCATCGAGGGTATTTGATGAGATACTGGATTGAACTAAACAGAGTGGAGTACTTAAAGGTAGAGAGTCATATTTATGTGTAATATATTGTCACCTACAGATTAGATCATCTTTTTTTCCTAATAACTGCTGGTAATAAGTGTAAAATTAGTCTATCCCCACTGTGTGACACATATATATTTGTTTCTGGAGTATTCTGTGGAATGATGCACGCTTCCTGAGACAAGGAGATCTGTCAGGAAGAAGAGTTATTGTACTGGAAAAGACAGAAAAATAATTTCATGATATGTAGGGAGGCAAATCACATCTCCATTTAGAATCAGTTTTCCAGAGATGTGTTTAAGTGCAACTCTCCTGGACTTTACATGTAATTAGCCATGTAGAAATGTATCCTGATGGTGTTCTGCTGTATTGTGATTTTTAGCAACAGTATCTGCAGAATTTGCCTAACAGATAACAGCACTATGGTTTGGTGTTCCGTGGTGTGGTTTTGGATTGCTTTTTATTAGGCATCTGAAGCACCTCCAGTATTTCATGCATGGATTTAAGTTTATGCCTGTCCCTAAGGTTTGAAAGATTCCAGTCATATGTTTTCTATCCAATAGATTAAGAAGCACCTTACATACAGTATATGATGAATTCTGAACTTCAAATTTGTCTGAGCTAAATTCAAGATAGTTATCCGTGTTTAACTGAATTCTGAGAACAGGTTTTATTTGAGTTGTTTTCATTGCAACACACTTCACAGTGTCATTTTATAGTTCTGATTTATTTCCAGCCCAGCTGGTGTGGTACAGTTGATATTTGATCTGCTGTCAAGATATGTTAGGTGATAATTACCTTGCAGGATATTTACCATCAACACACTGATTTCTTCCAAAGTATTTCTCTATGTGCAAGAGCACTGGAAGAAATGACCAAATTGCCCTAATGCATGTGAAACTGCTTAATACCTCTTCCCAAAGTCAGGCATCCATTACTCTGATTAGATATGTCTGTTGGTACTGAGTTAATACAAAATGTTTGGCAGGAATATTAATACCATACATATATTCTGTATGTTTATCACTACAGTAATGCAGGCATATTTGCTTCTACTAAAATAATCACCTCTTATAAAGGCAGTTATTTCAAAGAATAAGTCACCAGGTAAAAATAGTTAACTGTAAATCTCTCTGCTATCAAATTTTATTGAGAATAGAGTCAGTTCCTTTCTAGATTTACTAATGCATTTTATATTTTGATCATTTGTCCTTAGATATCACCCAAGAATTCTTGGTTTTTTGAGCACTTTAATCCAGCCCTTCCTCCCTTGAGAGATACCTATTTGTCTGAAAACTGGAACTGTGACAAAAATATTAGCAGGGTATTTTATAATTTATCACATGTTTGGAAAAGCCTTAAATCGTCATTTCTTCTGTGATAATGCAGTGAGAAAGTATCACATATAACAACATGTTTTTGTTGTTAATTTATATAATAGAAATAAAATTACCTCATGATGACTTTTTGTAAATGCCTGAGGTATCCCAGTTTGTCCACAAAGACATGATGTGCTTGCTGGAGTTATTTGACAGGCAAATATCCAATATATGTTGCATCACGTCCAGGAAATTGCAGTGTCATCAGTATCTCTGTGCCAACCTTACTTATACTGTGCCAAGTTCTGTGTTTGAAGAACAAATGATTTGCTGAAGTTTTATTTATGCACACTATTAAAACATGTTATATGTTGGTCAAGACACTAATATGGTTTGTGTACACATCTGAGAAGACTGAGTGTTCATATGAAGTAAATATTTTCATGTTTGTTATAATTTATTGAAGTTTAATAAACAGGTAATTTCATAGTTTCTCATGCTTTAAACTGGATTTATTCTATCATCATTTGAAACTTTGCCAGACTTCATTTCCCCTTCTCTTTCCTATCTTGCACCAAAAATTCCATGCTGTTACATGTATTAATCTAACCTGGACAACACTACGTTCCCCAAAAGGTCTCTTGAGAAAATAGTTTCATGATCTTCAGCTGCTGAAGAGTATCAGATGTATTAATCATTGAATAATAGCTATTAAAACTAAACCTATTACATACAGCCATCTTATTCATTTTATTCTTGTTTCTTGCAGCTGTAGCAGGTGGAGATAAGGCTTCCTGAATTGGGCCAAGAACATGGTGGTGCTGCTCCTGCTGTCCTTGAAGAAGAGCCTGAGGAGGCAGGATGGGAGAAGACCAGGTGGCAAAGGGACCAATTCACATCCTTAAATATATAAATGTTTAGAATTATTTCCTATAAACAAAAATATCTAAGTGGCTTTGTGCTTACTGTTTGCAGGATAAAAACAAAGTGTGTTTTTGATAGAACCTCACTTCTTGCTAATGCAAGTTCCAGCTCAACCCCGGAGCTGTGAAAGAAATTAATGCATTGAAGTTCCCTATCCAGGCAGCTACTTGCAAATGGTGAATTACCTGGGCTTTGGGGGGGATTTTGGTTTGGTTTTGTTTTTTTAATGCATGTTACCAATAAAAAATAGCTGTGGCTTGTGTTTGGAATTGAACTTCTCTCCAGGCATATGGTCCTATATGTTGTCAGGATGATTCTAACTTAATTTTTGTGTTCTGCTCTGACTGTATAATCTTTGACAGCTTGTGGTTCTACTTGCAGTTTGAACAGTTATTGGTTTTTATCTGATTCTGAAGTCTACCATGCTGAAGTGAACAGAATTTTATTAAGATCTCAAGGTCTCTTTATCTTTGGTAATGTCTACGGAGATTTTGTAAAATACTATATTATATCAGTTAATTGTTATCCTACATATTTGAGTTTGTCATACTCCTCATATGGTCTGGAGCAGATATGGTGATTGTCTCTCAGTAGTTCATCATGACTGAGGGGAGGGTCGTACTGCTTGCTGCAGTTTTCACTCAGTTAGAACATCCTGCTGTTGGTCTGCTACCCCACTTTGCCCAGTAATCTCCTTTGCCCCATACACGATGAACAAAGTTGGCTTATTTGTGGTTTGGGGGCAAATGATTCCCAAATGACCTCTCTGTGGCATTCAGGATCTTTGAATTCAGTAGTCTTCCTGCTGGGGACTATAAAGTAACTCTGTCTTAAAAAAAAATGCTGTGTAATCTTCATCACCTCAAGCATTTTCTTCCAGCTGTTTGAAGGATGTAGTGTGAACCAAGATGTAGTCATGGTGGCCTGTGGAGATGTGGTAGAGAGGGATAAGGGAGAGGAGGTAGGGAGATTAATGTAAAGATCGAGTAGGTCCAGGTAAAGTGTGGAAGACTTGGTATGTTTGTTAAAGATATCAAAGTGACAGCCCATAAAAGAGGCATCAGAGCACATTTGCAAAGTTTTGTATCCTGTCTTGCACTATTTTGCCTGTTTTTTTTTTTTACTTTGATGGGTAATTCCTTCAACACTGTCAATCTCAATATAAGGAAATTCAGGGAAATAAAAACTTGTTTAATTCTCTATGCTTTTGCTGAGTCTACCTGATATACCAGTAACTGTAAATGAATGATGGTTACTTATCAGCCCAGAGTGAAAATACATCTGTTGTGATTCTTACAAACCACAGTGGGGAGGAAGTGTGTGTTTAACCTGTAAAGGGTGATGGAGAGCTTTTTATACAGCTGCTTCCTTCATACTCACTGCATAGCTAGTCCCAGCCTGGCCATGAATTGTGCTCAGTGACAGCTCCTCTGAGGATGAGAAATGCTGTGCCGGTGTTATTTGGGGTCTTATTGGAGCTGCTGAGCATGTAAAGGTTAAATTGTAGGGGAGAGGATGTGTTTGAAAGGGGAATTTTACAAAGCTGGTTCTGGAAAATTAGAGTGTTTGACAAGCTGGTCACTGAGGTGCATTCAGCGTGATACAATTTTTGCTCTTTCAGTTACTGGTTTTAGCTGAGTTGCACTTTAAACTACAAGTCTGATGCAGGATCTGTCTCATCCTTTTTATCTTCTAGAGTAGGAAAAGGAGTTCAGATTAAACTGATATTGTCCTATTAAAAATGTTTGCAAGTCTAATAGGTAAGAGCAACATACTAAAAGAAAGGGAAATTTCCTTTTGAAATTTGAATTTCCTCTTCCTAATGTTTGATCCAGCAAAGTTCAACCAATGCAAAATGGATACTTTACACAAGATGGCAGTATAGGTGAATTTTTTTAACTCTGAGCTGAAATAAATAGCTCTGCAAAACGCCAGTGTTGTCATAACCTAGCCATTTATAACTGTAAATTAATGAGTAGGTGTTTTCTTATTTCAGTTAGTCAAATCCCAAGTGTTACAGAACTTCAGTAACTTCCTTTACCCCACTGTGGTTTAGTCTCATTTATTTAAAATATATATAACTGCTTTCTTGCCCCTTTTTTTTGTGGTTATCAGCCATATGCACTCTGAGCACTGAGCTGTCTGTTTTGTTAATGTACGATGAGGAAACACCAAAGATGCTGAGCCAAAAGGTAAAATCAGGGCTAAGGTTTGTCATCAAAACATACAGAATAGAAGCTTCTATGAGGAAAAAATACGTTGGTTTGATATTAAGAAGAAAAAAAATGCCCCTTACCCTAAGTATTATTGGCTTTTACTTCCATTTGTTTCAAGATGAGGCTTATAGCATTATTTATTATTTAATCCATATCCTGCTTTTCAAAACTCCTTAATCACAGAGACACAGTACCAGTCTCATACGCCTGTACTTCCTATAGCAGTATGTCTTGGAGAATACCAAAATTACAAACCTCTCTTTGGACAAAACCACAGCTTCTTCCACATGTTGGTTTAGAGTGCCCAGCAGATGGCCCTTGAGAACTTCACAATATATCCAGGAGCAACTGCTGCATCTGCAAAGAACTGGAAAACGAAGTTGGGAGGCTTTCTATTGACAGCAGCTAGGACAGCCTTCGAAAGAGCTGGACAGAATATTGGCTGGATTCTGGAACCTTGCAATTCCCCAAAAGGACTCATAATGCAGATAGGATTGTTTTGAGAGCTGAGAGGCATTCAAGAACTCTAATTTTCAGGCCCGTGTGCCTTTTTTGATATTATAAGATGTTAATGCATGTTCTGTGAGGCTGCGCTTTTTTTTTAACTGTCTAGTAAGAAAAGTTAAGTGGATTTTTTTAAAATTAAAAATTAATCTACGTATAAATATTTTTATGTAACACTGTGTGTGTTGACCCTGGCTGGACACCAGGTGCCACTCTGCCGCTCTACTCTTCAACTGGACAGGGTAGAGAAAAGATTCCAGAAAGATTGTGGGTTGAGATGAGGGCTGGGAGAAAACACTTGACAATTACTATCAGGAGCAAGACAGACTCGACTTGGGGAAAAAAATTAATTTAATTTATTACTAATTAAATCAGAGTAGGGTAATGAGAAACAAAACCAAATCTTAAGAACACCTTCTGCCCCACCCTCCCTTCTTCTCGAGAGAAACTCTACTGCCAATTTCTCTACCTCCTCTCCTGCAGCAGTGCAGGGGGACAGGGAATGGAGGGTTGTGATAAATTCATCACATGTTGTTTCTGCTACTCCTTCCTCCTCAGGGGAAGTACTCCTCACAGTCTTCCTCTGCTCCAGCATGGGGTCCCTCACACAGGAGACAGTCCTCCACAAACTCCTCCAACACAAATCCTTCATACAGGCTGCAGTTCTTATGAACTGATCCAGTGTGGGTCTGTTCCATGGGATGTAGCCCTTCAGGAACAGACTGCTCCAGTGTGTTCAAACTTAGTACATGCTGTATCCTCCTCTTACTGTGGATCTTCACACTTTCAAAAAACATTTAAATGGTGGAGAAGTTATTAGTTGCACTTTAGAATGTAGAAGAGGTTTATCTGTTTGTAATGCAATGTGGGCTTCAAATGCAGCTCTGCAAGGTCATGAAACAAAAGAGATATCTGAAAAGGTATGGTGAAGCTACATTGAGAAAGTAAGCAAATTCAAATACAAGAGAATTACATAAAATTATTCCTCATTTGTTTAAATAAATAAAAAAAAAAGTCCATATCAACACAGATTGTGAACTAATTCCCCCTCTGCCCTGATTCTTTCTTGGAGAGAAAATCTAAAATATTTCCTTTTGAGAGAAACTCTTTTCCATTTTCAAAGTTTGAGGTTTCTTATAGGACATGCCAAACACGAGGATTTGTCGTGTCTGTACTGGGAGGAGAGGAGTTGAGGACAAGACTTCTAATTTCTGTGTTTCATTGGCTTGTTGAAGGTAGGTCTGTGGATAATCTTCTGCGTGGATGTTTTAGAAGTGCATCGTTTTGTGGCAATAAAGGTCAGTATACTGGTCTTTGGAGGAGGGAATGACTGCTGGATTGAAATATTTTTCAATTAAATAGTACATTTTTAGGTCAAGAATAACCTTTGAATCCTTGTTATGTGACTGTGTTAGTGAAAGGACACTAGTTTTGTCTGCCTGTTTGTGAGACCAAAGTGTTTTCATTTGTATAAAACAGGTACAAATGTTTAAAAGAACATGAAGGGCTCTGAAAATGCTTGTATTTAGGATATTTTGAAGTCTTAGAAATAATCAATTAAAATTTAGATGCAATATAACCTTTAGGTACATGAAAGAATTTTTCTAGCTCACTGTCTACATTATAAAATAATAATTTAGTGGTTTGAGTGAGAACAGATCTGTTCAGTGATTTTAATTCTCAGTTGTTCTAACTCCCTGCACTGTCTGCAGTCAGCAGCCTGTTTTCCCAGGCAGTGTCTGCTGCTGGCAGGGATAACACCC
>JANHFX010019903.1:0-36698 GCA_027560015.1 Chloroceryle amazona
CCAGGCTGCCCAGGGCAGGGGTGGAGTCCCTGTGACCCCTGGGGGGGTTTCCAAGCCCCCCGTGGAGCTGTGGTGCTGAGGGCAGGGCTGGGGGAGAGGTTGGACTCCATGAGCTGCAAGGTTTCTCCTAACTAAAGCAGTTCAGTGATTCTACGGAAAGCAACCCCAGGCTGTTGCAGCAACGCATCCTGCGAGCAAGCTGTGAATAAAAGAGCATCGAAATTGAACTTAATGGAATCAGGTTTACTGGGAGGGATGAGCTCCCCAGCAGGAAAAACCTGCCTGTGCCGGGGAATTGCACCTTGAGCAGGATTTTGCACCTTGAGGAGGATTTTGCACGGCTTGCTGACCCCAGGTGCTGTTGTGCGGCTGCTCAGGCACATGATTTAAACAAAGCCGGAGGGATTTCCAGACTCTTAACATCTCTGTGCCCAGGGACATAGGATAAAGGAGCAGGAGGCAGTGTGTCCCCAGGGCTGGCGGCTGATGCCTGGGGGATTGGGAGGGCGTTTTGCACGCTCAAGAGCAGCTGCTGTCGCTGAAAGCTGCTGCTCCGAAGAGAGGCTGGAGAGCAAATGTGTCTTTTTCAGGTCAGTGTCTTGAAATGAGACTTCTAAACTGGTGCTTGAGGGAAAGAAAGAGAGATTGAAACGGGAACTGAAATTGCTGAAGGCTAAACTAAGGGAAGGGCTCTCTAGAAACCTCCGAGATAGAACGAGGGTGGTGGAAGGAGGCGGTGAAAGAGGAGAAACGTGACTACAGGGGAAGGCAGCAGAAGTGGAGAGGGAGAGGTGTGAGCAGGTAGAATGGGGTGCTGTGGGGCAAGGAGCTTTGCTTCTTCCCTTGGTGATGTGGGGCGTGCACATGTGTGCACACGCAGCCCTGCACACGCCTGTACATGGCCTGGGGACAGCAAGGGTCTTAGACCAGAGTAACTGGAGATTCAGGGTTGCTGGAAGGTGTTTTAGATGCTTGGGATGTCTCTACCCATCCAGGGTTCACTGTGCCTGGGCTGGTGGTGCCGGGGGTGCCAGGGCTGCCTTTCAGAGTCAGCATTTTCCGCTCCATGCGCTGTTTGCTTTCCACGGCCGACTCCCTCCCGCTGCTTCGAGGCCTCTGAATGTCGTCCAACAGCAACTTTCCGGCTCCTCCAGCGGCCCTTTTCCCCCACGCCGGCGAGTGCTGCCGTTCCCTGGCCTTGCTTGAAAGCTGGCCCCACAATGAGCTATTGTGCCAGGCTGCTCTGGAGGGAAGGCAGCAACCGGGGCCAAAATCCAGCTGCTGAGGGCGGGTGGGGGGTGGCGTGTGCCTGCCAGGACCCAGCTGCCTTGTGGGGAGCCCAGGGGCAGGGATGCTCCCCAGAATGCTGTATCCTAGAGAGGGGATGTTCCCCAAGATGCTCCATCCCTGGAGTAGGGATGGTCCCCAAGGTGATGCATCCCTGGGGTCAGGATGGTCCCCAAGGTGATGCATCCCTGGGGTCAGGATGCTTCCCGAGATGCTGCATCCCTCTCTTGCTTGCAGCATCCTTTTGGGGCTTGGGGTAGGAATGGGATCCTCACAGCCCTGGGATGTCCTAATTCCCACCCCCTGCCCCAGCTTCAGTTGCCCTTGGTGGACACAGTGATGAGATCGGCTGCCTCCTGCTCAGTGCACCAGCCCAGCTCTGTGCTGTTTCTTATCTGCCTTCCTCTACCTTCCTCTCCCTCCCATGCCATTCTCCTTCACCCCTCTTGGCACCCCAAACCCACCATCTCCTGCTGCCCCTCCTCCCTTGGGTCACCCGTGGTCCCCTCCCTCACATCTGCTCCTGCTCCAGCTCCAGCACTGTGGCAAAGATATCGCAGGAACCTTGCCATGTCTTTTCAGCTTCGATTAAGGACATTTGCCAGCTGGAAAGGAGGAGGTGAAGCCAGAGCCATGCAACCCATTGGCTCGGTGCAGACCACCAGCGTGCCCACCACAGACCACCAGTGAGCCCAGGGCCCTGAGCCCAAACCCAAGCAGACTTGGGGCTCTCAGGGAACTGGGAGCGAGTGGCTGCGTGGGCTGGGAGGGCTGGAGAGGAGAGCAAAGTGCTGCTGAGCTCAAACTCTGGCAGAGGAAGGGGTTGCTTTCCGAGGGAGGAAATCATCCTCTTAGGGACTACACGCTCCAAGGAAAATGAAAACTAAAAATCCCTGTGTTGAGGTTTTTCTTTGGGATTTTTAAAAGTTTTTTCCCTCTCCCCATACCCGTTGCTCCTGCAAAAATCCCAGCCAGTGATGGCATCGCTGTCCTCATGCCAGGGGCTCTGTCTGCGGGGGGTGAACCCTTCGGGCAGAAAACCTGGGGGCCGGGACACTCTGCAGGGATCTGGGTCCCAGGGAAGATCAGTGGGACGCTGTCTGAACAGCTCAGGCCACTTGCTTCCTATGAGCAGCCTTTGCAAGTGGATCTGTTTTCCCAAATCCACCCACCTGGGTCCCCAGAACACTCTTCTGGGATGAGGGGGGACAGGAGAGAGTGAAGAGGCATTGTCACGGAGGATTAAGAATAATCTGGGTGATACTGGATCTTAATGACATGCAAGAGCCAAACCCTGCTCTGCAGAGCATCGCTTCATCCAGCTTGGCCCTGTCCTGCTACTTTGGGGCCCAGTGGGCTCAGGGCCACTCGAAATGGGGTCAGTGGTGATGACTGCACCTCAGTGAGGGTGGAGGCAGATGGAGGCACCGTGTCCCAAACCTTAGGTGAAGGTGGCCCTTTGTGACCTGGGCTGGAGGCAATTCGCAGCCCTTTGCGTGAACACCATCAGCATCTGTTTTCAATCCTCCTGCCAGCTCATGCTCCTCTCCCCCCAAATCCCCTCTCCTCCGCAACCCCCCCCAGCCTGGGCGAGCGGAAAGCCCTTATCGGAGCAGAGCTCCCCGTAAATCACCGGGCTCTGCATCACCGGGGCCTCGTTTTTCATCACAAAGGCACCAGCAAAGAAAGCAGCAAGCAGGGGAAACATCACTCTTGGTGTGGAACTGGCACAGTCCTGGTTTGGCTTTTCCCTCCCTCATGAGAACCAGTCCCCAGCCCATCTGGCTGGCATGCAGTGATATTTATTTTTCCTTTACCCCTTTTTTCCCCTTTTTCAGGGTCGTGGTGTTGCTCCCGTGAGGTCCCATGCAGCAGCTTTCATCCCAGATCCAATCCCTGACGAAAAAATAGTGTCGAGGGCTTCGTGCCAGGGAGGCAAAAAGAAAAAAGACGGGATGAGATGCAAAATAAATAAATGAAGGCAAATGAATGGCACTCACTGGGCTGCTGGAGGGTCTGGGGACCCAAGGGGCTGCTGGCTGCTGTGGGCATTAATACGGGGAAGGTCTCAAATAGTGTGGTGAAGCTCTTGGCTGGGATGTGCCAAGAGGTTAAGATGCCATGGTGTCAAACCTGTGCTCGTTTCTCCAGGATCCTGTGGTGATTTCAGCCTCCCAGCACCTACTCTCAGCCTCTCCTCACCAAACTCCTGCTCTAGACCCTTCCCCAGCTCCGTTGCCCTTCTCTGGACACGCTCCAGCCCCTCAATGTCCTTCTTGGAGTGAGTGGGACCTCATGCAGACATATGTCCATTGAATCTGTCTGTTTGGTAACATCTGTCCTCAATTTTAATGTCTGTGTGTCCTTGTCCTCTGGTTCACTAAGGATAACACCACAAAAAGGGTGCTGGGTCTCATGGCTTGGTGATATCTGGATCTGATAGGGGGGTGAATAATCAGGGGAATACGAACTAGGCACCCTTAAGGACCATGCCCACGGCGTGACAGCTTTTGGGCTCCAGCAGCACCAATATTTACAGCCCGAGGTGGGGGAGCAGCAAAATTGGCCCCAGTTCAGGGCAGAGCGCAGAAAATGATTGGAATGAGGCTCTGGGAACTTCACTTCTCTCCCTACGGGTAGGAAAGGGCTTATCCGGCTCACAGGGAAGAGAAACTTGGCAGCAGAGGGCTAAGGGATCTGGAGGCAAAATCTGGGCGGTGAACAAATTGGAAGTAGAAATGAGGAAGACGTATTTAGTGGCAAGGTTCATTAACCTCTGGAAGGGCTCGCTCACGACTGCCGTGGCTTAAATCGAGCTGGGGGGGGGGGGCTGTTGTTTTGCCCCCCCCCCCCCCCCAAATATTTTCTCTATCTCAAAGAAACTCATCCACCCCTTGTAGCAGAGAGCACAGCAGCTTCTCAAGGAGATTCCATCCGGGATGAGATGTCCCTCAGGAGATGCCATCACCCCTCTAAGCCCAACACTGCAATGTTGTAGCAGTAGGAAAATGGGGGTTTGCATCTTTTCCTTCCCAAAGCCTCACAACCTCAGCCCAAAATGATTGGTTGCAACCAGACACGTAGGGAAAAAGCCAGAGCCGTGCGGCCTTTGCTTGGTCACCATGAGTCATCAACAGCCTCAAGACCAGCGAGGCCATGCCGGCTGCTTGCTCACCCACCAGCAAAGATTAAAATAAAACAACCCCAAACCCCAATAAACTTGACAAAACTTAACCAAACTCAATAAAAAGTCTTCTCGGGAAGAGCTGCCCAGTGCACACACAACAGGCTGGCAGGGAAAGGCGGTGCAGTTTCCACAGAAGCGTTCCTGGGGATCTGGGCAATCCTCCACCCTTAAAATGAGCCAGGAGGAATGTGCAGATCCTACCGGGAATGGCTGGTGGGAACGAGCAACAGAACCAGAAGGACTCCAGTTTTATGTGTGGGTTTAGAAATCATGGCAGCTGGATCATTTGATCTCCTCACCATGAACGTTGTGTAGGAGAAGGGGTCGAGGGGAGGGGAACAGGGCACAGGCTGCTTCCAGAACTTGCACATTTTAGCAAAAATTAGTTTAATAAACAATTCGACTGATGATTCAAAGTTGCTTAACCACAGAAGCAAAGCTGATAGAAATCAGCCGTGGGCTGGTATGCGCTCACCAGCTGAGTTTGCACGCATTGGAGGGCAGGAATCCTCATGCCCCATGTGCCCCTGTGGAGATGACCCATGGCAGATAAGGGCTGGATCAAGAGAGTGCATAGAAGAACGATTTGAAGAACTTAGCCCCGAATCTTGCTTTGACTGTGACCAAAAACAAGGTCGTTTGCCTCAACCATGAGCAAAATGAGGTCATTTGTCTTGGCCTTGAGCAGAATGCACAGGCTGAGCACCAGCACGGAGCAGGTGATGGTCCTCCAGCCCTGTGTTGCATGAGGACCTGCATCCTTTTCTCTTTGCTGAGCAGGTCCCTTTTGTACCTGGATGGTCTTTCGGACTAGTTGACAACTGTTCTGAGACATTCTTTTGAAGCTGTGGAGATCTTCGTTTTGGGGTTGCCCTAACTACAGAAATAAACACACGAGTTTCTGGTGGTGGATAAAAATGGTTTGTGGTTTTTGACCGGCCAACTTCTGTGCATTCAGCTTCCTGATGCTTCGAAGAGGACGGCTTTTCAGAGAGCACCGGTGACGTCATCTGGGAAAACCAGGGCTGTCTAAAGCCAGTCAAAGCAGGGTCCCAAAATTTAGCACATGATGTTATGACTAGGAGCTGCTGGAGCTGGGGAGAGGAGGGTCTAAGCTTAGCAACATGCATGAAGGTGCAACAGGAAAAAACACCAGTGCCTTCCCATGAGCACTTCTAATGATGAAGGTGGTTTGCAAGGACTGAGCTGTTCACAAAGCACCTAGCAGATAGGGGTTACAGTCTTTGGAGTCATTGGAGAAGAAACCAGACCCAGTTGCCCATTTGCTTTTCCAGTCATGCTCTGGTGGCATGGAGAGGTTCAAGACATGCACGTCCCCATTTCTGATTGGCAAAACCTCTGTGTGAGCTTCATCTCACCCACCTGCAGCCACCAAAATAGCTGGCACAGTCCCTGACACATTCGTGAAGCCCCAGCACAGGGGTGTGATGGATGGTACGAGCAAAGTCCTGGGGGACTGCATGTCCTGCATGTCCTGATGGGGAGTCCCACAATGTTCTCCTGTGGATGAGTCCCAGCTACCAGCAGATGCATTGTTGGGAACATCCCTTGGTAATCCAGCCAGGGTGGAGGCCAGTAGATCTCCTCTGGGAAAAGCAAAGCCTGCAGCAGAAAAGCTGGTGGTAAATGAATGAAAGTCCAGTGAAGGAACTTGGAGCTGTGAAGATCTCAGCCTGCTAGCGGGGCTGCCTAACCAAAACCAGATTACTGTAGGAAATAACTCTAGGACATTTCCACCACAAACTATGTACTGCTGCTGCTGGGATAAGGCCGTATGCTGTCATCCCAGTCTATTTTTTCCCCATCTTCCCTTCCAAGCATTGTTTCAAGCCCGAAGACGCTGCCGCAGCCGGCTGGGTGCCCTGGGAAATAACTTTCCCACCACTTTCTCTCTCCCCATGAAGGACACGGGGGGAAGCAGACAAGAGGTCTCAACAATGTCAGCGGGAAGTACGCGGCTGTGTGTGCATGTGTTATTATTTAGGAGCATGGTTGGGAGTAGGCAACCTTGGCTCTTCAACCTCAACACCAGCAGAGCAAAGCTGGGGTTGAGTTGGTTGCTCTGGCTCCACACAGGAGAGCGTGGTGTGGGCTGGGAAGCAAGAAGCCTGGCTTGAAAGTCAGGATGAAGAAGACAATATCCATTTGCTTTCCAGGAGTGGAGTATGAACACAAGGGACAGTGACCTCAAGCAGAGTTGAATGGGCCAATGCAGCTCCAGCTTTCTCTCCTCTTCCATGTCGAGTGGCCAGAGGCACAGGACAAGTCTACCCTGCAGCCCTGTGGCTCTGCCTTCTTGAGTCACTTGAATTGCTGAATGGAAGAAAAAGCCTGGAATGAGATGAAGCTGATAATGCAACAATGATAAGATTTGAGGTGAGAGAGAAGTTACCCATCACCAGTAGGCAGGGGGAGAAGTGTTGGCTGGGAAAGTAAGTCAAATATGACTTGGTTGCTGGTATCTCCCCCCAGTCTGTAGGGAACACTATGTCAATATTTTGGGTGGTAGAATTCTCTGCCTCCAAAGATAGTCCAGCCCTGAGGATCCTTTTGGGAGAAGCACAGGATAGAGATGAAAAAGAATGCTCAGAAAAAAATCACAGTCATAGGGATTTCTCAAGGGTTTGCAACCCAGTGCAACAGCTGTTGGAGATCAGAGCTGATGGCTCAAGTTTTTGGTGGCCATCCAAGGCTTTGGAGACAACTGAGAGGTGTGGATACCTCCATCTCCCTGGGTGGAGAGAGGTGACCCAACCAACTTGTTGAGGTCTTGCTAGTCCGTGGCAATACCACTGATGATGATCAAATAATTCATGCAATTCTAAGACCACTTTGTTTTTCTGGGCAGGGAGAAGAAGTCTTGTTGCCAGGAGCTGGAAATGGGGCAACCCTATGGTGAGTTTCAAAGCATTTCGTTTTTTTTCCCCCTTGTAGGTCCAGGTGGCTGGTGCTAGTGCAGCAGGAATGAAGTCTCCAAGAATCTACCAGCTCCTCAACAGCAGCAGCTGCCTTGGCCCAAAGCCCAGGAAAGGATTTATACCATCAAGAGCAGAAGGATAAACTTTACCTCTGCATCGCTGACAGCTGAAGCTACCTTGAAGAGAAGACTTTATTTTTTTGATGCAGTGTTGTTTGAACATCTGTTGGAAGAAGAGTCTGGAGAGCCTGGGCATTTCCTTCTGGGGCTAATCCAATTAACCCAGTATGGGGAAAGCTTTAAGAGCATGCCTGGGATTACCGTGGTCCCTTTGGGTGAACGGAATGTGGGGTTTAACCCTCCCAAAGGAGATGTGGCTTCAGCTCTGAAGTCCAACTGCAGGAGCATGGGATTACCTAACCCAGATCTTGGTGTGCATGGACTGGACAGTGTTGCTTTCGTCCCATGGCCTGAAGATCATCCCAGCTTTCCTGATTCCCCCTAAAATCATCTAAGAGTTGGGAGTAGCCAGCTCCAGCCTTTACAATTTCAGTGAAGTAAAATTGAATTTAGTGATCCTTTTGCTAGAGAAGGAATTGATTAGCTGAAAATTCCTGGGGGAGGGAGGAAGATGCTGGTCCTGGAGGTGTCTTTCTGGATGGCCCCAGGACTTTATCAGCAGACTGGGCTTCCTAAAGAAGAAAACAGGGACCTGAACATGAAGAAATCCTCCTCAGGGAGCTGAGAAAGTGGGGGGTACCCCGGCAGCCCCCAACTCTCGGGGTGCCTTGCCCCGCTGCCCTGCTCCCACCCTCCCGTGGAGCTGACTTCAAAACGCTGGCTGGTAACGTGAGCCCAACTGCCCCGTAGGAATGAAGGGTTTGACTAGAGCTGGTACCAAAAATTCCCCGAGTCCCTGAGCAGCGTGTAAGCCCTGGGAGTCTAAACATGTTCCCTGGCATTAATCACTGGTAATAGAAACCAGAGCTGGCTCTTGTCCCCGCTGAGTCAATGCAACCCTTGACAACGCGTTGGGAAATACGCACGCAGGCTGAGAACGGCGCATGCAAGAAATTCCAGGCAGGGCTTAATTTTTTTCTTTTTTATTTATTTTATTTTTTTTTTAAGTGGAATTTCGAAATTGGAAAAACATAAAGGGAGTAAAAATAGAAACAACAGCAGCAGCAAAAACCTCAGCAATCTGCTGGCACTGAACCTCCCTCCTTCACCTCCCTGATCATCTTATCCCACTCCACACACGAAGTTTGGCTGGGCTGGGGGGGAACAGGTAGGACCTCGGGGCAGAGAAAAGCCTCCTATGATCCAGCTGGTGAGTGGTTTCATGGTACCCTGGAGCAGAAGGTGTCTTGGTGGCATCAGAGCCACATCATCCTGCGAGACCTCCGTGAGTCACTACTGTGATTGCAGGTGCCTCCACTCCTTCCAACTCTTTTGCCCTGAGAAGAAGAGATGTCACCCAGGAGATCAGGTCTAAATCCTTGCTCCCAACACTTCTCCATCCTTGGACACCTCATGTTTGTATCTTTTCCCTTTCCCCAAGCTGTATTATATGGGATGAGCTCAGCAAAACTCCCTCTGAGGCTAATTGCAGTCACGGGGACTCCCTATGAGCACTTAGGAGAGATGGACTCGTCAGAACACTTCACGAGGCTGTGCTGAGATGGCAGCTAATTGATCTGCTCTCCCTAGGATTTAGGAAGCAATTGATGGAGGCTCCTGATGGGGAGATAAATCTCTCCACAGCTTCATCAGATGGTGCCAAAAAGCGAAAGGATTGGGTTCCAGTCAGTGTCTGTAAGCATCTGGAGTCACTGGGGTGTTTTGGAGCATCGGGGCTTGATGTCCATACAAAGAAAATTGCAACCAGGAAAAAAAAACAAACCACCCACCCCAGACCCCCTAAACAACCATCCTCCCTCGCTGCAGATTTTTCCCACCAGAAGGAAACTTGGATGTTTTATAGAAATGTTTAAAAAATGTGATGACAATTCCAGCCCCTGCTGCAGCCTCTGGACAGTCCCTGGGGGGATGCTGAACTCCAAACAGCCCCAAACCCCTCCTTGGGCCCTCATCTCATAGGAGTTATCCTTCTAGCAGAGGTTTCAATGCACAGCAGGAAGATTATCTGCTGGTTTGACACTGGTCTGACAGAAGGAACATCACACCTGGGGATGGCACACGGAAATATTACTTTAAATATTGGAGGGGTTTCTTTTGCAAAGCTGACCTAGGCATGAAATTTTAGCATCTCCTTAAGATAAGTGGGGAAACTGAGGCACACAGCCAAGCACCTATGGTGCTCCTTGTGGAAAAAGGAAAGCTGAGATTGTCCCTTCAACATCACCTCCCTTTTCCCCAAAATATGTCAAAAAAAGAATGAAAACCATCTTTTTTTTTAATCAAAACTTCTTCCTTAAAGGCTTCGTTGAAAACACCGTAAGAATAATTCTGGGTAGTGGCACCATCGCAGCATCTGAGAGCCTCGCCAAGGGGAGAGGTCATGTTTATCTGAGATCTGTGAGAGGAAAAAAAATGGGGCAAAAAGCGATGGTTCCTGCCCACGCAGCGCGGCGTTGAAAGAGATACTGTGTCCCAGATGGCTGCAATTAGGGGGGGAAGGCAGCAAGGAAAAAAAATAAAAAAATAAAATATTCCGCAGGTGCTGTGGGACGTTTCTGGAAACTTCAGCTGCTGCTTTTCCCAATGCTTCAAATCCCACTTCTACTGACTGAATTATTGCTGGTTTCCTGTGTGCGCAGCCCAGGCCAGGAGGCTTTGGAAAAACTGGGATGGTGCTGGAGGATATTTTACCTTTTTTCCCTTCTTTTTTTCTTTTTTTTTAATGCTTTCCCCCAGTTTGATGCCCAACTACATCCCAAAATTGGGTCTCTCGATGCCCATATGTGCTGCCAGGTACCGGCACCTCCCTTCTGCCACCTCAAATCCATTCCTTTGTCACTTGTGGCTTTGAAATAAGCCCTTTTTTTTTTTATCTTCAATGAGCTGACCCAGATTAAAACCCTTAAAGTTTTTCCAAGGATAGCACCATGGGGAGGCAACTCATTGCCAGCTGTGAGATCTTGGGCTTTTAGGAGGCATTTTGGTGGCTGGGTTTATTCGATTGGTTTACTTTTCCTCCAGCAGAGAGAAAGGGGATGTGAGCTGGTTTGGGAGGGTGGAGGGCATCACATGAGTCCACGGCTTTTATTTTGGTCAGGATTGCATGGAAGCTTGCACGAAATGCTCTGCCTCATCCCCAGGGTATGAAGGGGAGAGCAATATCCATCCGTGCCCCGTGCCTCAGTTTTCCCACATTAAAAATGATATAAAAAAGGACTTCTCTGTGTTTTTTGGGGGGGCAGAAGGAATCCTCAGGCTCTGTATTTTACATCCAGGCAGTGGAGCTGAACAACACCAGTGGAAAGGAGGGAGGAATGAGGCAGAAAGCCCCCCCTGAAACTGGGGGAAAGTCCTCAGCACAGCGAATTCCCAATGGCATCGGTTTTTGCTGGGACAGGAGGAGACAGTTTTTCTGCCTCCTGGTATTTTTAGCAGCTCCTGCCCCTGGGCAGCTCATCCTAATCAGTTAGCTGCCATCTCATGTTAAGAAATTTCAGTGACAATGCATCTTACTTGGGGTCATTTCCTCCAGGGCAGGCTCCTGCTGGCCACAGCAACACTGCAAGCTTCTGTTTAACATCTGGTCCTACTTCTCCCGGTGGCCTTTTGGGTCACTGGCTCTGCCCAGCACAGCTCCCCTTTCACCCTGGCTCACTCAGTGGGGACAGGGAGAGGGGAGCATCCTTCCCTCCCCATCTCTCCCCGTCGCTGCCTCCAACGCCCCCGTGATGAGTTCTGGCGTCTGGATGTGCTCCTCGCCCCCGCGTGAGGTCATCCATGCGGGTCACATTTGGTGGCACTGGCCTTTGACCTGCTGCTCCCAAAGAAAGCAGCTTTCCCTATCCGATAATTCCGTCTGCGTTACTGGGACATCATCACTCCAGCACAGTGCTGTGCATCTCTGATGTTGTATGAATGAGCTGCCTGCTTGGCATCTGCCTTTCCACCCAGAATTTTGGACTCCAGCAACCAAATTTATCATGAGTGCATTGGCGCTGGCCTGTAGCACAAGCTCAACCCCTTATTAGACAGCAGAGAATCTCCACTGCAGCTTCCATGAGCCTGTGGGGAGCTCTGGGAGTCCTGCTTGGTAAAATTAAGGGTTTGGCTCCTCATCAGCTTCATGGTTTCCAGTAAAACAGCTTTGGGGGAATATGGTCCTCAGAGGAGCCATGGAGATGAAGGTTCAATGGCAAAGTTTGAGACCCTGAAGCTTTGATTTTCCACGTGAAACTTCACCATAATGTCAGGAAATTTTTTTCCCCCAATGAGTTCTACAGAGCAATGTCTCACCTGGGTGGAATGTCACCCTCACCAGTGGGTGGACTTCACCTCCTGACTTATTCAGGTATCACCAAGTTGGGACAAGCAGGTCCCTGTGGCCACTTCTGTGTTTGGGCAGGAGGATGGGATGTCCCTGGGGAATCAAGCGCATGGTTTTAATTTTCCTCTCAATCCGTAGAGAAAAGGAAAGCAAGAAGATTTATGATCTCCCTTCTCCTCCTCCAGGTTTATAAATAGTGTTTATCAGGTGCTGGGCACATGGTGGCTTTTGGGGGAATGGTGGAGAGGGATCAAAAGCAATGTTGGGTTCCTCCTCCTTTCCCCTTTCAACATGTCTAATCTCTGTTCCTATCTATAAATGGCCACATTAACCGCTCCAGTTCATACTGGAGGGTCACTGGGGGGATTTTGCTGCCTGAAACCCTTGAAACCAGCCCCCAGATTCTGTGCACCAACTTCAACTCTGTGACTTCGCTTGGGAAATCCAGGTTATCACATTGATACAGGGGGGCAGGAGAAGCTCCTGAGGTCCAAGCGAGGGGATCTCACTTCCATGGGCACTTTGTGGCCCTCACACCATTCAAAGGGTCCTTGTGGTGAAGGAAAGCAGCTTGAGGAAGAGAAAGAAACAATCCCCAAAGATAAACCCAAGGGGGATAGTTGTGTACTGTCATTGCACAGAAGTAAATTGTAAGTGGATTGTCCATAACTTTGATTTTTTACCCTTATTTTTCACTGAAAGAAAGTGATTTCTAACTTTTACTGTGCCATTTTCCTAGCAGATTGGTAATTTTTACTTCTAAAAGAGAAGTTCCATTTGAAAATTAAAAGTTGAGCCAACCACTTTGTGAAAGGAAAAGAAACAGATGAAAAAGACCGAGGTGGGAAGAGGGGAAAGGGTTTTAAAAAGAGAGAGGAAGAGAATTTCTGTGGGCTTTCCTCTTTTGCCTGAATTTCTGCACGTCCTTAATGATGGCAGACAATGTCCTCGGGATGCTGGAAGGGTTGGCTCAACCAAAGAGCTATAAATCTGAATTGGAAGGAAAAAAGCAGATTTTTTGATACCAAGAAATAAAAAGAGCAGCTTTAAACCCCTCAGAGCTGTTTCTAACCACCCTTCTAGCTACAGCTCTGGCTTTGAAGCACCACCAGGTTTCATCCCTAACACTCCAGGTCTCCTGGCCAGACTGGGTGTAGATGCCACCATTTGCTGAAGCCATCACCGTGACACGCCTCCCCAAAGCTACAACCCCACAATGAGAAGAAAACACCCAAAACTCCTCATCAAGAGAAGTCACTGGCTACCCCTGGAAGGTGTCGTGCAAGAAAAATGCCCAGCAATGGTTTCCCATCAACCTTTTTAATGGTTTTTAAGGAAAAGGGAGATTTTTCCCAAGCAAGGCCGGAGCTCTACAAGCAATGGCAAAGAAGCCATGAGCATTTATCTTCCCCTGCTCTGAGGTAATTATCACACGATCATTATCTCCCACCATTAAAAGGAGTTACAGTGCAAACACAGCGGGCAGGGGCTAATCCTCATCCCTTCCCGTAGCAGAGCACCCAGGGCCACCCCAACCCAACCACAGATAAGGAACCCAACCAAAGATAACGTTTTGTGATGGGGATACATCTTCCAGAAAGGCTGATGGTAAAGTTGTGCCAGGATTAACCTTTTCAGACCCCTCTTTGAGTTTAGAAAGTGGTTAGTTTGGGGGGTTTTGGGAGATGTCAGACCCAGGAACAAATAGATGAGAGAAGTTTTCCAGCACACAATGATTCAAACCTCCTTCCCCTTCCACTTACAAAAGGGTTTGGTGTTTTGTTTGGGTCATTTTATTTTTTTTCCCCACAGATGCCTTTACTTTCAGCAGAGTTCTAAATGGAGGATTAAAAATCTCCAGTAAACAATGCTGCTCGACACACATTTGGAGCAGATTTCCAGGTGATAGAACTCCATGAACGTCAGCAGGAGTGGTCCTGAGGTTGGAAAATCCTTGTCAACAGAATTGCAAAACAACCAGCTGCCGGTTTAAAACTGCTCTCTTAAAGTAAAATGATGAAACAATAGTTGCTGGGGTTTTGTTTGTTTGGGTTTTTTTTAATTGTTTTGGGGTTTTTTAACTGGTTACTGTGTTTTAAGTACTCTGGTTTAATGCTTCTTTGCCGAAGTGCTGGGGTCATCCTGTATCTGACCCATCTTGGCAGCCCTCCCTTGCGTGCCCCGTGCTCTTGGCTGACACGTGGTGTTGATTTTTCTGGACATGAGGCATCTTTTGGGGTCACAAATAAATGAATCACTGATTTTGCTTTTGCGTGCCCAGGGAAAATGGGCTTTGTACACCCACCAAGGAGCGGGAATTTCCAGCCCCTCTCAGAAGTGACCTTCTGGCCAGCTGGATTTAAGGGATTTGAGTCCACTCACATGACTCTCCCCAAGTCCCATGGCCTGTGCATCTGCTGTTTTGCACAGTGTCTTCCGTATTTAGTTCAGACATTTTCCAGACTGACATTATCTCCTGGGGCTGGCCATTCCCACCATTACGGGTGCCCCCATCCAACCAGGGCAGCTTCACGTTCCTGTGGTGAAAGCAGTAGCTGAACCCTGCTACCAAACCCATCCATCCAGAGCCCAGGGGAAGAGCTCGGCCATGTGTTTGACATCACCTCAGTGGTCGACAGGAGCCAGCAGATGCCAAATAAAAACTCCAGTGAGCAGTTTCAGTCCTATCCATCCATCCAAGAGGTCTGAGGCATCCTCGCCAACAGCTTTGGGGCTGTGCAATCTCAGGCCATCGCCCCCAACAAGCTCTTTTGAACTCGAAACCCCCGGGCCACGGCGGCCACGAGCGAGCGTTGTTTGAACATGGTTTTAATCTGCTTGGATATATTTAATGCACTGACGTGTCTTAAACTGGAGGAGATCTAAGCCCTGCCTGGCAGGTGTGATGGAAAGCAGATGCTGTCTTCGTTGGCTCTCTGGCTTAGGAGGGCCTGGTGGGAAAAGCATGATCAGAAGCACTTGCCCGGATGTTTTGTGGTGTGTGAGCATCCACCAAAGCTGGGCGAGGTGAGGGGGGAAGGCAAAAAAACACAGAGTGGAAAGGAAGCAAAGGAAGGGAAAGAGAAAAGGGCACAGAAAGACAAGGTGATAGGGATGAGGCACCAGGGGAAGGCACCAGCTTCTCAACAGAAGGTGAGGGTGGTGGAGTTGGTGCTGTCATGCTGAGGTGGAGAGCAAATATTTGCCAAAGGAATTGGTATTTTCTTGCTCTTCCCTGTTTCTCTTCAAAAAATGACTTGCTTGCAATACAACCCAAAGCGGAGCTCCTTTCCCATAGAGTGTGCATCATCAATGGTGCAACTTTTAGGATAATTCTTATTTAACCTGCTCATCCTCATTTTTGTCAGGTCCAAACCTGACAAAAATGTGGTCTAGATAAGTGGAAAAGACCATTGAAAGGGTTGCAAATTCTGCATCTTTTACAGTGCTGCCAGGTTTTGTTGCCTTTCAGGATAGACTATGGAGCTGGGAGCTCCTGCTCATTTCTACCCCCTGGCTTCCTCTAGTCCCAGTAAATTCATCCCAGCAGGAGACTCAGATTGTGGCCTGGAAGTGGAGAAAGGAGCAGGTCTGGCCCCTGCAAAGGTGAGCAAGGAAAATCTCAGCTCCTTATTCTGGCACTCCCACAGCTGCTGTTGTCTCTGCACAAGGTCTGTGTGATCCATTAAACATCTCAAATCAGGATTTAATTTAGTTTTAATAAGATGGTTTGGGAGATGTTAATTAAATTGAGTTATTAAAAACACATGGGCTGGGCTTTGCTAATACATTTCCTTTTTTTATTAAGTCCATTAAAAAATAAGGGAAGATAGAAAGGAAAAAACCAAACCAAACCAAACCAAAAGTGCTGTCTTTAGGTGAAGGAATTAATTCAAAATTCTTCTTTTTCCTTTGCTGAATTAAACGTGTCTGAAGCACACCAGGAGATGAAGAAATACCCACAAACCAACCAGGTGACCTTGAATCCTCCCAGGCTCAGCAAGACTTGGCTTAAGGATGAAGTCAAAACGATGAAGCCTCTCAAACCTATATGCCCAAAGCTCAAACCCAAAATTTTTCTTGTGTCTTCATCCCCACTGCGGGATTATTGATGGGAGCAATGCTGGGGAAATGCAGCCACACAGCACTTCCATCCACCACATGATGCTCCAGCCAAGAAAACTACAGGAATGCACCTTTTTATCATCTTGCCTAATCAGATTTTCCCTCCCCCTGGCAAAAATGCTGCTGGGAATCTCTTTAGTTGAAGGGATTGTCAGGGTGATTTGGTTAAGCTGAAGAAAAACTCCCACGTGCTTTAAAAATGACAAATATTTTATTAGCTGGAAGTGTAACCAGCTGTAATTAGCTTAGCAGCCCTGAGTTAATAGATTTATAAGCTTTAGAGGATACGATGCGCTGGTGAGATGATCTGAACGGACCTGTGGAGGAAATTTATCTCATCATTCCCAAATTAACCTATTCTTTATGTCTGGGCTGTGCGTATCCAACTCCTGGACGTGCCCCAAGGGCTGTGGAGGAACGTGGAACCCACCGAGGTTTTATCTCAGCTCTCAGCAGCCCGTGTGGAAATTCAGGGCACTGCATTATCCTGCTTTACTCCTGAATTCCTCTGTTTCCGAAGCACCTTTCGCTGTTATTAATGATGTATCAATATTGGCAGCTCACGTTTCCCAGCTGCAGATGAAGCTTGGCAGATCCGTGGCCCTTCCACAACCTCTTCTGCTCAGCACATGGATAGAAAGAGGATAAAACAACCCGTGAAAAACTCTTAGGGACCTGTTTATATTCACCAAAGCTTTGAAGTGACTAGAAAACAAGGCAAGACAACATTCTGCCCATCCCTGTCCCCTCTGAAGGGCTTGGCGATGGATTTCTGATGCAGAGGCACGGATGCGCTGGCTCTGTTGTTATGAAGAATAAGATATTTAATGGCAGAATGGCATTAAAAAGGCATTTTTATTACATTTATCCCTTGTACCATGCAGGCGTTCGCTGAGGGGAGGTGGAAAAGATACTTAATCCCAACTGAATCGCTGGGGAAACTGAGGCAGGAGTGGGGCAAGCTCTCTGCAGGGTTCTTCTCCATGCCTGGTGGCATTGAAGTGTTGCTGGCATGAAGACATCACACCTTTGGGTGTGTCCCTGAGGAAGCTGGATTTAAGCTGAACATCTCCATTGCCCTGGGGAAGCCAAGCCTGGAAGTGCTCCAAGGAGCCAACCCAAAGCATCTACCAAAGGTTCGCCAGAGCTGGGATTTCCTCCAACCCTTCTTGCCATACCCACGCTGAAGCCACGGAGAAGAAAAGCCACCTTTGAGGGCTGCAACTCTATCTGAAGCATCTATGATGTTATATTAAAAATAAATATATGACCTCATGTAGCAGAAATTGCAGGGCCAAGCCCGGGGGAGGACGGGGAGGGGTAGACGTGCCTCACAAAGCCTTTGCTCTCTGCTGCACTGCGGTGAAGACCACAGAGCCAGCAGCCTCTCAGCAGTGTGAATGAGAGCATGGTGTGGTCAGGCATGAGCCAAATTGCTTTGAAAAGCTACCTATTTTGGGTAAAAAAAAAACCCAGCTAGCCTGTTTCTGGTGAGAGCCACCAGCCTGGACCAGATACACAGAGTTACAGTGGCTTTCTAAAATAAATTTGGAAGATTAAGCAGGTTTTTCAGGCCACGGAGTCTCACGATTTCCCTTGTAACACCGTGCCTCAGTTTCCCCAGCTGTAAAATGGGTGGCTTTACGTGGGCAGTGTGGACTCCATGAATCGAGCTGTGACTTGGGGCCATTTTCTAGGTCTCATGCCATCTCCTTCCTTCCAGTCCGTGCACAACAAAGAAGCCTGTGTCCTCACCCCCTCCACCCCACGCTGGGGCCCGGGCTCTGATAAAAGCTGCTGAGTTTACAAACAGGGAGGCTCTGGTTTCCTGAGTCACAGCAGCAAGGCGAGGGGAGCGCGTGGGAGGCTGTGACGTGGCTTTGTGCAGACGCCGGCTTGGGATGTGCAGCGAGGTGGACCTGGGAGACCTGGTGGCTCCAAGGGCTCTGGGTGATCCAGGAGGAATCAAACCCCATGGGTGTTACGGCCGTAGAGCTGAGATTTATTTCTTGTCTCAAGAAAGGCTGAGGGAAAACGAAACCTTCATAAGCAAGCAGTTTTTTTCCCCAGGCAGCCCAATCCCTGCTGGCTCAGTGTGGCGAGGACATGGCACATGGAACCACCCCCACCCAACAGCCTCGGTGACTGCCAAGTGCTTTGAAACTACTCCAGCTGTTTCAGGACATGGATTTTGCAGCCGTGTCTCTCTGGGATCCAGGGCATTAGCCCCCCCCGAGTTGTCCCAGCACACGGTGACCTGCATGAAGCACAAAGGATCCCAGCGAACAAGCATGAGTGTGCACCTCACTGAGGGCTTGTCCATCTTTTCATCTAGATGACCAGGAGATAAAGAAACCCACAACTCTGAGTGTTTCTTTCTAATGTCCTGAATAGAAATACGGGAAATTCCACCTCCCGTAGCTACCACTAAGCAGTCAGTAAAAGAAAGGGTTTTCATTTCCAATCACCTTATTTCAGATCTTTTTACGTGTTTGGTATGAACCCAGCTGGGTTTGATGTCCATCATGCATGAAGGCTTTGGGAAGTCTCCTCTGGACATGGAAGAACTGGGGTTTTTTTTTCAATTGCAATGTCAATGCGTGGCCCTGTTCTCTCTCTCTCCTTATTAATTAGAGATGGGGTTCATCTCCCCTGACTTCAGATCTAGGTAAGAACTCTGTTTTTCTTTCAAATGAGAGAAGGTGATGGGAGCATCACCAGAGACCTCATCAATAGCACCAGGAGCATTGATGAAGCTGGGGACTTGTGTTGGGACTCAACCAGGATAGTCCAAAGGAAGAATTACCACAGGGAACAAACACTTGGTGTAAACCCACAGCAGGATCTCACACCTCTCAGAAGCATTCTGGAGACCACCTGGAAGGAAGGTGGATCTCCAACCTCAGCTACATCAGCTCTCATTTACTTTCTCACTTGAGGTGGGTCACCAGCACCAGCTTTTCTATTTCTCCTCCCTGCTGTAAACTCCCATATCACACAACCCCCGTGTTCCTTGATGCAGGTCGAGCAGATGAGTAAATAATAGTCACAGCACTGAGAATCTTCAGCCCACACCAGCAGCAGGGACTCTCCTCCTGCCAGGAGGTGGGTGGGATGCTTTGGAGCTGGTTTCCCGGCTCCACCTTGGAGCTGGTGACATCCAGGAGTGGGTTTTCCATGGAAAATGCACAGACTATTTTGAATTGAAATAAATTTTAGAATTTAAATCAAATTCAAAATTCACAAGATCTGGTTTTGCCAAACCCAATGCACTCAAAATCTTACCAGGAGCTGCTTTGGTCCCTTCCCTACCACGGGTGAAACCTACAGAGCTCCTGTGCAAGCCTTCAGCTGGGTTTCCATCCAGTCACCATCCTCAGCACAGGAAATTCCATTTCCCTGCAAGTACCGGCTCTGGCAGGCACCACTGTGATGTGATGACACTTCTACTGACTCCTTTGCAAGGAATTATTCCTTTTATCCATCCCTCTCCCCTGCCCCAATCCCCACTAAATGTGGTATCAGTGACCTAATAAATAAGAAAGCACCTAAGGTTTTATTTTTAGATTAAATAATGATTAATAGCAGCTCAATGGAATAGGGTTTTTGGCTATATTACTATTTTCTGGTGAAAAAAAAATCAATGTTTGCAGGTGGTTGCTCCCTCACGCGGACAGGTCCACTGCCAGCTTGGACAAGTGGACAGCCCAGCTCTGAAAAACTCCAAAACCTTGGGCTGGGCTCCAGGTTAGGAAACATCTGGAAATATATTTTCCTCGCCTGTCATAGCCAGATAAAGAATAAATGGTAAGTGACAGCAGTGGGCTCTGCACATCTGACAGCCCAGCCGGAGCTCCAGGTGGGATTTCAGGGGGTAATTCTCCACCAGTGGGAAGGGACTGGGAGGAAAAAAAAAACACAAAACCACCACAAATATTGAAGCTTCATGAGCAACGGTGGTGGGACCGGGGGCTGACGCCAGGCTATTGTTCACACATTGCGGGGGGAAAATCGACTCGTGTTCCTCCAGTGATGAGCAGACGTGAGGATTGACGTCCCCACCTGGACCCGGAGGTTGAGGGCTGAGGAACCGGCAGCAAAGATAATTATTTATACAGCGTTCTGACTAATGAATGGCTTTCAGTGGGGGTTTCCTGGAGCGCTCGCTCCACCCAGCTTTTGCAAGGCTCAGATTAACGTTGGGAGGGTTCTTGTTTGGCTTTGTTTAATTCCCGCTGCTGGGACTGCACTGGGGGGTTTCGGGTGGTGGGAGGGGACTGTGCTGGTGTGGATGTTGGATGGGGGACAGAGTCTGACCCTGTGGGTAACCTTTGCTAACTATGGGGTTAGGAGCACCTCTGCTTAGACAGAAAAAAGTGGGAAAAATGGGATAAATCTTTTGAGGAGCCCTCGTCCTCATCCACCCACCCGAGCAAAAGCAACTGAAATTGGGGTCAGGTGCTCACGTTTTCTTGACTCACCTTCTCTCATTAAAAATCGGTTTATTTTTTTCAGCCCCAAATGAATGTCTTCAGCAGAGAGAAGCCCAAACCCCATCCTGTTTTGGCCCAGCTCTGTGGCAGAGGTCACTGGCTCACACCCGTAAGCTCTCGACATCACCGCGCCCCAGCTAACGTTTTTTTGCCAATGTTGTTAATTTACCTCCCTGAACAATAAAAGTTATTTGGGCAAAAGGTGTCTTTGGCTGTAATAAATGATAGCAGGACAGAGCATAGATGGTTTTCTTTTATCTTTCCTAATATATGATACAGACAAGATTTGTCTGCATCAAGCCATAGCCATGGCCATGCACCTCTGGGCTACAGCTGCTCTAGGAAAGAAGAAATAGTTCATTTCAGCCCAAATCTGAGCCTGGACCTTGTTTTGGGGTTACACAGCATTTCAGGGAGGTAAAAGGACTCCAGATAGCCCAGATCTTGTCACTTGGTACTGGAGGCCATGTGACAGCAATGAATACAGAAAGGGTTTGATCCAACAGACGGACAAAGGATGCTGGAGCTGCTGGCAACATCCATTTTTCCTCTGCAATGGGTGAACAGTCTCAGGACAAACCCATAAGGGTTTGCATGCTGGTGGCCCTCACGACCCATTTGCAACCACAATAGGATGTCTTCCATCCAGCTCATCCCAGCTCAACACATCTTGTCCCAAATTCTGGGGTCCTTACAGAATTCTCTGGACCCATTGCAAGCTACGGTCCCTTTCTCCACTGGAAGGAGAAATAGGATTTTTACAAAGGTCTCTGAGGAGTGACCAGGCTCAGCTCCTCCCGAACCTCGTAAACAGGAAAGCGAGGAAGCGAGGAGTCGAGCCCCGGCTCATCCAGGACGCAGGGTGCGCGCCGGGGCTGCCGGCACACAATGCCGCGCCGGAAAGGGGGATTATAAATACCCGGGGTCAGGGCCGGGCTCCGGTGAACAATAGGGAGCAGGAGGATGGAAAAGGTTGGCAAGGACGAGCTGCTCACACCGTGGGGCCAAGGCCGCCGTGCTGGGTGGTGACGCAGCGATGTGGCTCATGTCCCGGGTTCTTCAGGAGTGCAGTGGGGGTGGTGGGTGTTCCCCAGCTGTGCCGGCTTCTCTGAAAGGCTGGGTAGGTTGGTGTGGGATGGATTCTGGGGTTTGGGGTTGGAAGCTGGAGCTCTCCATTGCTGGTGCTGAGGTTTCCACTCGCCAAAGAGGGAGCAGGTACCTCTGTGGATGTCAATCTGTAGGACATTGAGGGGCTGGAGTGGGGCCAGAGAAGGGCAATGAAGTTGGGGAAGGGTCCGGAGCACAAGTGTGGTGAGGAGAAGCTGAGGGCCCTGGGCTTGTTGAACCTGGAGCAAAGGAGGCTCAGGGGAGCCCTTCTGGCTCTGACAGCTCCTGACAGGAGGTTGGAGCCAGGAGGGGTCGGGCTTTGCTCCCAAGGAACAAGGGAGAGGACAAGAGAAACCAGCCTGAAGTTTCCCCAGGGGAGGTTTAGGTTGGAGCTGGGGAACAATTTCTTCCCCTTGGAGATTGTCCAGGGCTGTCCGAGGCTGCCCAGGGCAGGGCTAGAGTCTCTGTGGTTCCCTTGAGGGGTTTCCAAGCCGTGGAGCTGTGGTGCTGAGGGACATGGGTCAGTGGTGGACTTGATAATCCAGAAGATCTCTTCCAACCCCAACAGGAGTCTATAAGATACCACAATTGTTCTACAATGAGAATCCCAACAGCCTGGAGAGGAAGGGTGACACCTCCTGCTCCCCACCAACGCTTGACAGACTTTGCAAGGACACACTGAATCTAGACAGGACCTCACACCAATGCAATTTTAACTGTTTGGCAGTGAGGGAGCTGCTTAGGACTGATCTTATGAATGCTCTTCCAGAGCTGGCTGGAGCCAGGCAGGCTTTCCCACCCTGTTCCAGCATCTTATGGGGTTATCTGTCCACGATTCCCAAGGATGAAGGGGGCTGAGATGCTCCCCAGCTGTAGACTCCACCCCGTGAAGCCACCTCTGCTCCATGCTAATCTAAAGACGTCAAAGGAAGTGAAAGCCACAGACAGATAAACCCAAATAAAGGGGGATGCTGCAGCCTGGCTCAACTTCAGCAGGGAAGGCCAGCGATAGCTGACTGCTGCTGGTGTCGAGCTTCAGGACCTCGCTCGATAACGAAAGCCGGGTCAGGGCCAGTAAGAATCGCAGGAAACATCTTGGCCACTCGTAACCATCGTCGAGAGCATCATGACGGCGCTGGAGGGGAGCCCAGCCTCTTCCTGAGCTCCAGACATGGTCTCCCAGTGTGGAGATGCTCAGGAAGCTGCTCTACTGGGAGCTGCCTCTGGGCCAGCAGCTTGTGGTTCAAATACCTTTGGATACATTGATTTTCCATTCTGGTCCTCCAGCGAGGCACACTGAGCATTGAATTGTCCCCTGGGACTTGCACTCCTGCCTGAAAAAGCTTTTTAACCCTGTGTGTGAAAGTGTTTGAGCATTGCTGGTAGCAGCATGGAGAGCCCCGTGGGTTTGGCTCTGGAAATTCCCTAATTTAGGTCAGAAGCTGGTCTGGGGTGATTGCTCTGGTCTCTGGACTTTGCACCTTGGCTGCTCGGGTCTAAGCTTGCCTGTGAGATCATCATCACGTAGAGAGATGGCAGGGTTCTGAAAGCCAAACCCCATTTCTAGTGGCCTCCTGCATGAGGGTAGCAGACTAGCACTTGTCCGTGGTCCAGAACAGTTCAGGAGAAGGCTTGGACCTTGTAACCCACACCCTATGGGGCTGAGCTTGGAGCAGCGTGGCCAGATCGAAGAGAAATCCCTCTTAACTCCCCCTCCCCACCAGCTCTCCCCATTAAAGATCACATTTCCCATCTCTCCTCCTTAATGGTGTCCCCGAGGAGATGCTGCTTGCTCTTAATGCCTCTGTCCCCCCTGGGAATTAGCTAAATGAGGGGGTTAATTCGGGAGGGGGGAGAGGATGCTGGAGGTGCAGACATCAATTAGTGATGACAGCTTGGAGACTGGGAATAACATGTCCTGACATCCCCACCTCAGAAGCATCCCTCGGGGTCTGCCCCTCTGGGGTCTTTCCCCCTATATTTTAGAAGCTGACAACCAACTAACACAGGGGAAGAATGCCAGGAAAAGCCATTCCCTCTTTCTCCTCATCGAGGAGTGTGGAAAAGCAGTTTGAAAACCCCAGGAGAAATAACGACCCATTTTCAGCCGCAGATGCCCGGAGCCGCTGGGGTCCCGCAGCCCATGGGCATTAACCATGGAATGAGAGTCAGCGTGGGGCTGAGCCAGCCCAGGAGCTGAATGCCACCCCCAAGAAGGGGAATTAGATCCCTGCAAGTTCTATTGACGTGAAAAAAACCTTTACACAGGTACAAATATACCCCAAATATAGATAATAAATACATATAAATACTGCAGGCAGTTGCAAATGGGCTCTGAAATGCATGAGACGGGCGCTGGCAGGAGACTTGGAGGAGCCTCTAGAATAAAATCCTTCCAAATAACCACTGGTGCTGTTTGGTTTTTTTTTAATGATGATGTTTTTTTTGAAGGGTTTGGGGCTGCATAGGCAACCCTGTCATTTTTAAGGCAAAAAGCACATAGAGGAAGGCACCCACATCACTCAAAACACCCTCTAGTGTTGGCTGCTCTGAGGGTCAGCCAGACCCAGGTCTACTTCCAAAAAACCAAACCCACCAGAAAAGGGGGCAATTTTAATATTCTTCCCAATATTTTTCCTTAAATGAGGAGAAAAAGCCCAAATGTTGGGTTTTTTTTAAATTATTTTTTATTTAAATTCTGTTCTTAAAGCACATCTATGGAAAGAGCTGAGCATCCTACTGGTTGAGACCTTTCTCACACCTTTTGAATCAACGAACAGCGAGTGGAGACTCATTTCAAAAGTGAAAAAAATACCCCACTTTTAAAAAAGCTAAAGAAGGAGTGACACAGAGGGAGGAGAAACCGGGTTGTGTGAGGGCTGAGCTCTTCTCCTGACCTTTATTCCCCCCCCTTTCCATTTCAAAAGAAAATTACGTGACCAGGTTTCTTTAGGAGCTTCAAGGGATGGTGGATTTATGAAGAGTCCACGAGTTTCTTTCCACGCGGTGTTTCTAACATAAATTGATGTTTATTTTGGTTACAAGGGCAAAAGATATTCGAGTTTTATTTCCTCCCTGGAAGCTGCAACCATCTTAACAATGGGGAGATTGGGAAAAGGTGACTTGAAAAGCCTCCTCCTTGTAAATTTGGGGTTGGTTAATTAAATTAACTATAAATAATGAAATCTGAGGGGGGCAGGGGCGAGGTGGGAGTGTGAAACCCCCAGGCTGGGCAAGCTTCCCAAAGTCAAGGTTGTTTTCAGGTTCTTTTGGTGTAGACTTGGCATTTTGAGTGGGTTTGGGCTCAAAATGTATTTTCCCACTGCAATTTAGCATGGGGACACCAGGAGTGGTCCAAAGGACTCTGAGTCCTGATTCCTCAACCTTCATCTCCCCACCCTGAGCCCCGGGCTGCCCTTTTTACTGGTTTGCAAGTGTGCACCAGTCTGATAAGGTGGCTCTGACAGCCCCTGAGGGCAGCAAGCCCACCTCCCGATGGTGTTTGGCTTCTGGAAGCTGCTTTGAGGACCTCACACTGAACGTGCAAGGATGGAGGGGTACCCTGCTCTCCTTAATTACTCTATGGGTGATAAAACCACTAATAATAAAGATTAATATAAATGAATGCAGAGGTGATAGGGCTGTGCCAAGCATCACGCAGCCCAGATGAGTTATCACGCTCGATCTCCAGCATAAAGAAGAGATGGCAAGAGGTGAAGGATGTGATGATGCTCAAGGTCACTCTGCTTTTTTTAGACCTTTTCTCTTCTCTGGAGGAGAAGGCAGGTGGGTGGGGAGGTTGCTTCGAGGTGTAGATGAGCAAAATGGAAAGAAAAGATAAGGGAGATGGGATGGGAGGGTGGATTTGCCAACACACCCACTTCTTTTGGAGGAAAAACGTTGCCACTGGCATCGTGGGCGGAGTCAGAGCTCTAGAGATGAGTGTGCAGGTGGACCTGGCACCCTGCAGCTCCTCCACAGCACGGCTTGGGGTGAGCCCTGGCAGGACCTCATGCTTATTCTGAGCCTGGGGTACCTGCTGGGCTCTGAAACACAGCAAGAAGCTCAGAAGTTTTAATAGACATTGCAAAAACCCATAGGAAAATTGCTATTTTAATATCATTCATCTCGTGCCAGGGTAAGGCAGTGCTACACTGGATTTGTCATCATTGAGTGAATTGTCAGCATCTGCCCACACATCTGGCCACAGCTTGAGTTCTGCACTCTTGGGCACAGGGTGAAATGAAAGCAAACCTTTTTCCTTTTTTATTCCCCGTGTTTTTTTACAAAGAAAATGCTGCCCAGCCCCAGTTCCCTTTCCCTAGGGTGAATCCACAGTGGTGAGCACCTGACCCAGCATCTTCCCTGAAACATGACTTTTTTTTCTGAGGGGGGAATAACCCAGCCCCAGGTGTTGTCAAGATTTTGATGGGGCCAAAGCTGGTTTTGAGATTCCCCCATCCTCATCTGCTTCATTTTTTAATAACTGATCATTTCTTTAAGTGTTTAGCCCTCAGGAACAGCACCTTTGGGATAAATAAACAAATATCTACATATAGATATAGGTATATATACCTCTTTCTCTTAAATGTGTGCTATGCCAGTCCTGCTCCATGGGATGGGTGTTCTGGTGCAGGGTTTTACCATCCATCTCCGTTTCCCCATTCTGTTATTTTTGGATTGCATTACATGTGTCCCCAGATGGAAAGTCTTACTCCCTGGGGGGCAATAAAATGGATGGAAAGGAAAGGAAAGGAAAGGAAAGGAAAGGAAAGGAAAGGAAAGGAAAGGAAAGAAGAAAATAAAGGAAAAAGAAAAGAAGAAAGCTCCTGACCCCATCAGTAAAATCGTAACTGCATTTGTTGGGGAGAAAATCCTTTTATGAGTTGGGGAAGAGGAAATTTGGGGCTGGGGGGTGGAGCCAGAGGGAACATGGGGATCAAACACACCAACCCCATTCATTTAGAGACTGTAGAAGGTTAGACTGTGATGAGGAGGGGATATAATTACACCAGACTTCTTGAATAAACTGCTTTTCAATGTCCAGCAGGGCAAAGAGGGGATGAAGGCGAAACCTTTGGTCCCCAGGATGCTCCAGCCCTTCACTGCTTGGCAAAACAGGCTGAGAAAGGTGGAGGGATTTTTATGGCTATTTGGGTTGAATCGAGCCCAAATTGTTCCTTTCTTCTGAGGCCTTTAAAATATTTTCTCATGGAGGGGAAGGCCTCATGGCTGATTGAAAAAAAAATAATTAATGTACCCGTGGAAAATCGGGATTTTACTCAATGCAAATTGTCACTGGGGTTGGATGCGTTCTTTCCAACTTTCCCATAAAAAAAAAAAAGCTGGAAAGTTTGAATATTTCTGATCTTGGAGGTTTCTGGTTTCCAAAGAAAAGCCTTGTTTGGGAGGAAAAGGGAATGGGGAGGAAAGGGAGAGGTTTTTTTCATCTGACGTTGCTGATGCTCTTGGGCAGATCTCTCCATTTGGCCGAGGGGCAGAAAGGGCAGCTCTTTACTGAATAGATTATTTATTAGTTATTTATTCAACTGTTATCGAGACACTTGAGCAGGCAAAGGGGCTTCTCTTTTTAATGGGCAAAATACAACTTTACATGGGAAAATACCATCCGCCTTCAGGAAAGGGGGACTTTGTCAAAATAGGCAACATTTTACATTTTTGGAGATGAACTCGACCTTTTCAGCATTGTTTTCTTCCCTGATTCATTGTCAAAGTTTCCCTGGACATGAGACTATTTTCTTACTGGTTTATTACCAGACACTGATTTACTCCACCAATAGCTTAACAACAAGCTCCAAAATCCTCCAACAAAAGTGAAATATCGTAGCTGGCCATGATTTAACCCATCCATGCAAGCAAGTCACATCTTCGTGCCGTGCCTCAGTTTCCCCAATTCTACAAACAGGGGCTTTTTTCACCCTTAGGAAACACATTATGACTGTCACACTCTGAAAAATGATGCAATTAAAGACTTTGATCTGCAAAGAGATTAAAATCCCCCAAACAAATTTTATTGCAACAGCCTGGTCAAGAGCTCTTGGGTTTTCACCTCTGACCTCAACTCCTTTCACCAGATTTTCATCAATCTGAAATTTTTTATGGGGAAGATGCTCCAGTGTATTCCGGGGGAAGGACTTGAAGCCCATAAAGCCATTTTCTGCTCCAACTAAATCATCCCCCAGGTTTCTCTACCCTATAACTGCAGGAGCACCAACCCAACCATGTTGGTTGGGTAATGTTGACTCTTGTGGTTCTTCGCTCTCTGCACCTATTTATTTTGTTTTGCCTATCTCAGGGTCCTCTGTTGCTATTCAACCCTTTATCTTGATCAGCAGCACTTAGCTCAGCTTTGGGGCAAAGCGTCTGCAAAACCAAAACAAAATACAAAAAAAAATTAAATTAAAAAAAAACCGCCCTCCTGCCTTTAAAAAGGGAGCTTGTTACCAACCTGACCCGCAAGCAGAAATGAGACGAGGAGCTCTTTTCACATCTACCCGAAACTGATATCACACGTTGCTCTGAGTCACCACGCTGTTTGCCTCGGGTTTTTTTGGGTGTACATGGTAACACTCAGGATCTCAGTACAAGAGGACTCGTGGAAATCTCTCTGCTGCATCTACAGTATTTGCTTTTCAGAGAGATGCCACACAGAAGAAAGGTTTGAAACAACTCACCTGTCTTGGTGCATGGAGAGCATCACCCCCAAGCCTCCTCTACTTCCCTGCTCAGCATCACTGATGATATGGGCCAAGGTGATGTGAAATACAGGCCCCTTATTGACTGCCTGAGATGTAGGTTTATGAGCTGAGCATGTGCTGCACCCTTTAGAAAAGTTTCCATTTGCAATGGCAGAAATTTTGGGTTTGACTAGATTTTGGCTATTAAAATTTGCTCTGATGCTGGACCTGAAAGGAGTTCCCAGATGCTCCATCACCAGCTTGTGCTGAAGAGCACCATCCAGCTGAGCCCTTCTTTTTCTCTTTTCTTCTCTCTTTTTCCTTTTTTTTTTTCCTATTAGTAAACTACCTGCAATGTGGTTTCAGAGCAGCTGAGCCTGGGTGTGTGAATCAGGCGTAGGAGAACCATCTTTCAGTCCGTGGGCAGCAAACTGCTCTTTGGGTGTGGGGTTTTTAGAGGCATCACCAAAAGCTGCTTGGACTTGAGCAATGAACCACCACTTCTGCCCCTGCAACCATCCCACAGCAGCCATGGGTGGGATTTTTTACAAGACCTTTATGCCTGTGGAGAAGCCTCATCTGAATGAGGTTCAAGCTCTTAAATTATACAGAAATCTCAGTGCTTTGAACTATATGGTCACCATAAAATCTATGACATTGCAGGGGTTTCTTTCTGTCCTTCTGGTGGATCACTCCCTTTATTTGTTTTATCCTCCCCTGTTCTCCAAGTATGTACCCAGGGCTGTCATCCCAAACCATGGGAGGGCAGAAGGTGCTGGAGAAAGGCAGTGGAAACAGAAGAGCTTGACTTTTGGTCCTCAGTGGAGTGAATTTTGCTTCTCTAGACTTTTCCTACCTGTGCAGCAAAATAAAACCACACATAATAAGAAACATCCTTAATTAATAAGAAATATTCTCAGCAGCATTGTCCAGGGCAGGGGAAGTTGCTGAATAGTTTGCAGGTTACACTACTCCTGCTGTTTGTCCCGTGTGCACCTTCCTGAAGGGATCCTCTGCGATGTTCTCCTGCAGGAATCTTCTCATTAACCCTTTCCCCATCGCTGCTCAGGATCACAAATGCTGCGGCAGAGTCAGAGCACGGCTCCTACCAGGATGCTCTCAAGATACTCCTTGTGTCAGGAGTTGCCAAAAAGCCTTTGCAGAGTCACCTTAAGCCAAGGAGCTGACCCAATGCATCAGTCTCGACTTTCCATCCAAACCCAAATTAATTTTTATGATATTTTTGCACCCTTGGGCATGAGCTTTGCAGGGAACATGCACTGAAAAACAATGTTTGCCACCAGGCGACAACATTGGCTGAACACATAAAGTGATTATGGTTGAAACCCAACAATTCCTGCTCATACCTATTTTTAAAAGCCCAGTGTCTGTAAGGTGGTTAATTATAGATCGAGTTGCAAGTGGTTGTGAGCAGTGCTGGCCACCCCACATTGCTGCTGGGCTGTTTTCCAAGGGGATTTATGTGTCCTGCCTGGCTGGGAATGGATGATGATCATCTCAGAGCCAAGATCTGGAGGACCAAGTCTGCAAACAAGCGGGTAAAGACCATCTGCATGGCTCCGGGGAGGCCGCGGTGGGGCTGGGGGTCCTGTTTATTGGCAGGGTCCTGACCTCCTCCCCGCCCCCGTTTATGACCCCCCTGGGACCTCCGCATGGAAAGGGGATTTGTAACGTAACACTAACAATAACACAGCGCAGACAGCCGTGACAGGGCTGGTTTCTCCTACACGCCGCAGCTGGCTCCTTGGGATGGAGACACACGGGGGAAGGGGTGAAGAGGGAGATGCTCGGCGTGAAGCTTCTCAGCACAGTGGGTTTTCTCCTGCAATTGTGTCTCTGAGCTTGATCTGAACAATATTTTTTTTTTCCAGTTGATTTTAAAAAAGAGGTAGCATTTTGGGGGCTGGGGCTGGGGCTGGGGATATGGTGGCCCATGGTAGATGGTTGCTCTGTGCTGAGTCATGGCTGAACATGAGTGACAATAAAGAGCTTCCCCGGAGGGTTTCACCTTGGCTTCGTTTGCAAGTTCAAGTGGTTTCTTCTCTGGAAATTTGCTGCTCATCCCCTCCCCTACTGAATGCAGGGTAATGGAGAGAAAAAAATGAGAAGAAACTACCAATTTCTGGGAATGTTGCAGATGGAGAATCCAGCCCCGTGCTGCTTTCACATCCATTTTCCAGCCCAGATGATACACAAGAAAGCAAACCCCAGGGCTGACAAGAAGAAAGGAGTGGGGTGGAAAGGGGCCTGGACACACATCCCTGTGTCATGTTTCCAGCTTTATTTACTGGCCACAGGCAAGTCCTGAGACAGGCCCTTGCTGCAAGAAGTTTTTTTCTCATATATTAGGATGAAAGTGTGAGGGTAAAGGACACTCAGTGTGTTTAGATCCAGCCACCAGCTGTGCAGCTGATTCCCAGTCTGGACAAATCCTTCCGTGCCTCAGTTTCCCCAGAAAACAGGGGTGCAGATCCCATCTCTTCGTCTCCCTGTGCACACTGGCATTGTTCCTTGGTCTTTGTCATTGCAGGGGAGATGTTGAACCATGGGAAACCCAACACTTAGAATTTTTTCCTCATTTTTGGAGGCTTTTCCTATTCCAGTTTAAAACTGAAGCCCTTGCATCTGCAACGAGTCTGTCTGGTCCAGACCAAGTGGTTGTGATAAAGGTCCTCTCATGGCAAAATGTCATTGCCAGCCTTCCCTTCTCACTCTGGCGTGGAGAGGACCTCAAGGTTCATGAGCTATTTTTTATACATCTTCTGGAAATGGGTGAGGATTTTCTGAGCCTCTTGAGGTGCCCTGGGTCATATTTTTGAGATGGAATCAGGTCTAGAAACATCTTCAGTAAAAAAGAGAAGAAAGTCAAGGTTCTTCTGTAATGTTGGGATTCTGGGAACTGGAACTCTTAAGAGAACTATAAAGACTGTGAGTTACAAAAGCAGCTCTGGTGACCTGGTGTGGGTGGGCAAATTCAGCAGGCTCCCAGACACCAAGAAACTTCACTTGGCTTTTATAGTTCGTTCATGCTTCCAGCTTGCATTGAAATAAAGCCAAAAGATGCTTGTTTCTGATCTTGAAATGCAACCAATAGATGCTCCCTAAATCCCTCCAGGCCTTTCACCCACCACCACCACCCCGCCCTCCAGATATGCAAGGGGCTTTAATATATACAGGTTCATCTGATGCTCCTACATCTCCCCCACTCCAGGAGCATTTCCATCCATGTTTTCTTCTGCAGCAGAAGTCTGCAAGTTTATGAGCAGTCTCAGCATGGTGAACCTGTAACCACGTCTCTAGCTCTTGGTTCATCTGAATTTAGGTAACGTGCAGCCTGAGTGACACGGTTGTACTTTATCAGGCTTCTCTGAAACATCCTCCCAGAGCTGCAGATGTGTTGGGTTTCTACAGAGGTTGGGCTTTAATTATGAGCATGAACAAGATGGACATCAAGAAATGATACAGTGATGGAGAAACAGCCTGAGGAAAGCCAGGATTTGGTTTCAGAGTAGCTGGGGCATTTTTTTACAAGGGGGGTCATGGGTAAAATAGAAATGGGGAGACAGTGGGAGCTGCAAGAAGAAGGAAAGGGCAGGCTGTCAAAGAGGACCACTGGCTGCAGGGGAGGACTAGAGGAGGTTGGGGGTTGGAAACAGATGATCTTTAAGGTTCCTTCCAACCCAAATCATTCTATGATATAACACATTGGCTTCAAAAGTGAAGGGATTTGCAAATGAAAGATACTGTATGATCCACCTCAGTCTTTTAGGTTTCCAAATCATGGAAATGTCAGGGGAAATGGCAAGTTTACAGCCTGTAGACAGCTATGGGGAGGGTGGTTACTCTGCTGGGTGCCCAGCTAGCAGAAGAAACTGGCCCTGAGTATAGGGAGCACTTAAATTTCGGCATCTCCTTAGATCAGTGAGCCAGGAGCCATCTCACCACCGTTACAAGTTTCTGGTGTGATGGTGGAGATACCTCCCTCTTTTCACATATCACAGCTTCACTGTTTGAGGAAACCAGAGACATCTGATGGGGACAGAGATGGGAGGAGGACAAAAAACACCCTTGGTGCAAGCACAGCTGCATGCAGTGAAATCAGCCTGCAAACCCAGTATAAACCACCCAAGGACTTTCCTTGCATCACCCAGCACAGCCGTTGGATAGGTCCTAAATGAAGTGTCAAAGCCCACCACACGGACACAGGCTGGGAGGTCTTCAGCCACAAACCTTCCATTTTTTGGTGCATGGTTTCACTTGGCAGTTCACAGCTGGGCTGCCGAGACTCTGATTTGGCAACTACGCTCAACATACCCCATCTCCAGGGGATTTTTGCTGGCGTGGGTACCTCCCTCCTCCTCTTCCTCTCACCCTGCTTCTCCCACGCTCTTTCTCTTGGCACCATCTAGTGGTTATAGGGACGGAGATGGCTCCTCTGCTTCTGGGTTGGGGTCAGAAGACCACCTCCTTTTTCTCATGCCTCCAACCTGGCTTCACTCCTTTGGGATGTTCTGTGACACCTTTGGGATGCTCCGGGACACATTTGGAATGCTCCAGGACCCCTTTGGGATGCCTTGGGACACCTTTGGGATTCTGCAAGTGTGAAACCCAAATCCTAAAAGATGAAAGGTCTTAGGGAAAAGGGAAAAAAACATCTCTCCTGCCTCATAGTATCTTTGGGAGCTATTTCCAGGTGACCCAGGTGATTAAATTCCTTCTTGGAAAGATGTGTTCCTTAGACCCAGTGTTTGAAAAAGATGCTGATTTAGGAGCCTGAGGGATAAGGCTGCATCTCTTCGAAGAGTTTACACAGAAGGTGCTGGTTGTATTTCTTTCTTTACTTTTTTTTTTTTTTTTTTTTAATGAAACCTTTAATATCTTCCAGTGCAATAATTTTCCTTAAAAATACAGAACTGAAGAGGTCAATTATAATTTCTCAAACCATGACTATGGATTTCTGTGTTCCTTTCAGGAAATTCCAGATGAAGGACCATATTTCATTTGGGGAAGAAAAGCCAAATGTGAAAGGAGAAAGCTGCTAGAAATTCTTCCCTTAGCTCAAGGGCTTTGCAACCCCCTGTGTCTCTATTTCTTATAATCCTAGCAAAGGACTTTCACTTATCCCCAGACCAGAAGCTCTGCTGCAAAGGTCTAGGGATGCGTTCCCATTGGCCATGACATCTTCCAGAGCCCGAGCATCTTTGCTTTGCTGCTTATGTTCAGTGTAAGCAGTAGCTCCGTGGCGCCCCAAAATCCCCCGATGAACATAAAATAGTGATGGGTGGTGGGAATGTTTGCAAGGAAAGGATTTTTTCTTAAACAGAAAATGTGATTTCTGCTGAAGCCAAGGGAGAGCAGCACTGGCTGGGGGTTTTGGGAGGCAGGAAGGGGGCTTTAGCTGTGTGTCTGCAAGGCATCAGGAGGATGCTGTGGGCAGAGAGGGCTCCTGCCTGATGGATCACCTCCAGGGTGATGGATGGAGGTGGCCAAGGGTGTCTGCAGGCAGGCTGTGAAAGCTTCGCAAGTGTTTTCATCCCAGTCCTTGCACTCTGAATAACCCAAAACCGAGCTCCCGTTCCGCCTCCAGAAAGGGAGGGCTGGGCTGGGAAGTGCCTGGGCGAGGAGAGACGGGAGCTGCAATCCTTCTGCACTAACCAGGGTGGAGAAGACCTGTCTTTTATCTTCTAAAACAAGGCAGAGCAGTAGATGTCACTGGCCACCACCTCACCGGACCTTCCTCCCACCTCCTCCAGGCTATTTTTATCGGTCACTCAAGTGTGGCAGCAAAACCCAATTCCATCATTTCCTATTATTCAAAAATAAAAAACAAATGTTGGGGCGTACAACTCAGAGTTCAGATCAGGGGAAAATCCACAAATCTCTTGGCCGTCTGGGATCTTTTGTTTATCACTGCACTTAATCCCATTTTTGGGTCTCCCAGGCTCAAGCTCGAAAGAAAGATAAATGAGGTGCGTCAGAAGCTCACCTGATTAACTTGGCTAATTCAATGACTTCATTCTTTTCCAAAGTTGGTTTGGAAAGGGAGCAGGAGGAGTTGGTGTGTCCAGAGTCCCAGCTTCATGAAGGCAAAAGAAAAAAGGATTTTTATTTTTCTTTTTGCATGGGGAAGATATCAGAAAAAACAAAACAAAACAAACAAAAAACCCACAAACAAATAACCCCCCAACAAAACAAACAAACAAAAAACCCACCAAAAAAACACTGAGTAAAGACTCGATTTTCATTGCACTTCAGTTTTGGCCGGTGCCAGTGCATTTTGCTGCCATCCCTTGCACCACGCTGCAAAAAATAGCAGCTTTTCCTGCAGGTACCCATGAAGTCTGTGTTGTAGCTGGAGATCAGCAATTGCAGTGCCATACTCACCCTATTTCTTCTGGTTTTTCTCAACTAGAAGGTAAAAGAGAGGAATTTTTGCCATGTTTTTTGAGGGACCAGCATCCTGCACAGCGACACAAGGCTCCTGCCAATCCCCAAATCTCCACTCCTGGTGTGTCCAGGTGAATGTGTGGAGTTCACATGGATGCTGTCTCCAATCCCAGACAAAAAAATGACCAAATTTTCCCCAGGACTTCTCCTTAGATTTTTTTCCTGTGTGAAATCTAAGGCCTGCAACAGGCAGGGAGGAGGATGTTGCTTTCACACCTTGCTCTTGCTGAGGGATCTGGGTGAGGGATTGGGAGAAAATGTGAAGGGCAGACCTGGTGACTGTCAAACCTGCCATAAGTTGGGTCTTGGAAAGGATGAACTTCACTTTCCAGGATGGAAAAAAAACAAACCCTGCCAGCCAGACGCTTGACAAACACGCATGTTTTTTAGGCATTCCTGCAAGGGAGCTGCAGCAAAACCCCCATCACCAGGGGCTTTATCCCCCATCCTCAGTGCACCTCTGCTCTCTTTCTGCAGATGATCTATTTTAATCACGTTATCTCACCAGGTTCTCATTCCCTCCCCCCCGCAAAAAAAAACCCTAAAATTAAAAAAAGCCCCGTCCTCTCCCATCTGGTTTGGGTTAGGAGCCCGTCTGCCGAGCGCATCGCCAGGGGGGCTGCGAGTTCAGCCCCAGCTCGGTCGACGGGAGCCCGGGGTTGCTGGCGGGGGCTCAGCCCCAGCCGCTCGCACCCCTCGTCCTTCTCCGTCCGCCCCCGTGCAGCAAGCTGCTGCCGCCGACATCTGCTTCCAATCGCTTCTTCATCTGACCAGGGCTGGGAAAAGCGAAGCTTTCGCTGCAGTTCATGGTCTTAAAGGCACCATTTGTGGACAAAACCCACCCCCTGTGCCTGCTCTGGAGACATCCAGTTAAAGAAAAAAAACCACTCTAGTAGATTTTTCTCTTTATGGGTCATTTTATTCCAGGTAAACAAGACAGACTGGAGATTTTCTTAAAGATTCAGCTTTTTCTCCAAGTGCATCAGCAAACGTTACAGGTGCTGGTCTTTGGGCTTTGTGGTGGCCACGTGATGCACATGCCCATGCAGGATTTGTGCCTTTGTAATTCCTCGGGGACAGTTTCATCTTGAGAAGGCAGATCCTTGAGCTGCCTTTAATTTTTGCCCAATGTCACGACACCCTTGTTGCGCTCAGCCCATCCTTGGTGTGGAGCTGAGACCCAGTGTGCTAAAAGCAGCATCCTCACAGTGAGCTGGCTGGAAACTCTTTCCAGGTCAGGTACAAAAGGGAGACCAAAAGTCAACAGAGGCCACAGAACTGGGTTGGAGACCTCATTTTGTGGGAAAGAAAAAGGAAAATGTTGCACATGAAACACAGCACTGCAGTTCTTGGACTGGGAGTTGAGTAGCGAAGTGGTATGGACCCAAACAGCCCCTGGAGTTAGATAGTTATGGAGTGTACTGGAAGTTTTTCTCTTGGTAAATTAAATCCTTTATCTGAGTAAGCCATGAGCCTGACCCAGCTGTCAGAACCATGAGGATAGAGACAGAGGTGTTTTTTTCCATGCGTAAAGGACACTTGGCCTTTGTTAAAGTGAATTTACACAGCTCTGCAAAAAGCAGGCAGCTGTATCAAGGTTGTGCTCCCATCAGCTTGATCCAATCCTGCACCAAATGATGCTCAGCAGCACCCATCACCCTCCTGCTCTGGTGAGGAAAGTGGCTCCTGGCTCAGATCCTGTTTCACGGTGCATCTGAAACCACCGTGGCCCTGTCTCCCTTGAGTGTTAAAAGCTGGAGAGAGCATAAAAGAGCCGTTTTTAAACCACTCAAGATGTACTCAAAGCGTGGCTGCAATGAGCTGTGAAATCTCAGGGCAGAGCCAGGGCTGGGAAAGAGAAGGGGAAAATCTCTTCCAGAGCTTCAGAAGGCCCAAAACTTGCATTTTCATGGCAAAAAAAAAGAAAAAA